>CAJHUC010000331.1:0-117817 GCA_905146915.1 Ostreobium quekettii | reverse complement strand
CCACGGGCATTCATACAGGATATAATATTTGGTCGACGGTGCCGTAGTGGCACAGTTTGCAACTATTAGTGCAACATTGCCGGCAAACTGGCTGTTATTATGGTACAATCTTAAGAGCGAAAGAATGAGAGTGGGCCAGGTGCATGGACGGCAAATGTCTGAGGGCTGCCGCAGTGTGACTGGTACATGCGCTAGCCCTCCAGAGTACTATCACTATAAGAAAACACCATGTTTGCGATGCCAACTGCGACGCCATTTCGACACAATGTGGCACCATCACAGTCTTTGCGATGGCACAAAAGTGGGTGTGATACCATCAATTAGTGTCCAACGGCATCGCAGTTTGCATCCCAACAATATCGCTTTCCACTGGTGTATTGCAGGTACTCCAAGGTAGTATTGCAGGTTGTAGGACGTTCACAGGGGCCATGCATGCCGCGGACGGCATGCCACTGCGTAATGGGGCACAGGGTCCCGCACAGGGGCAATGCCTTTTCCTGCACGTGCAGGGTGGGGGGCAGCGCTCAGAGGGACCAGAAGTAGTCCTGGCCTTCAGCCCTCTGGAGAGCACTTCCTCCGCATCTAAATGAATCCCCGCAATTGCAACCAATCCACTGGGACCAAGTGTTGAGTGGATGTTCTGGCTGCGGCTTGCTGTTGCTGGCCGACATGCACCCTTTCCGGTTTTGCCCACCGATTTGTATTCGGAATGCACACGGGGATCCAAGTTGCATTTCGAGTACAAATCGCTGGGCGCTAAGCTCGGGGAGTCCTCAATGCCCTCCTTGTGGATGAGAGCTGCAGAGGTGGCGAAATTCACGTCCAAGATATTCGGCACTTCGAATCAACATGGCCACGGGCGTGAAATTGCGTCGACAGGGCCGAATCGGTGGTCGCGAAGCACCACCAGCGACGCGAAGGCTTCGGCGTTCATTTCTACGCAGTGGAATCAAATGAACTGGGCGCGAGTTTGTCGTTGAGGTTTGGAATGCGGGCAAAGCACCAAGTTCGGAGAACGCCTTGGGCAAGGTAGCTGCCGATCAGCTTGCTTGGAGACGCTGCGGTGGCGGAGAAAGTTGGCGAGGCAGGGAAATGTCTTGGAGAAGTGAATTGGGAAGATTTGTGACCAAGGATCGCGTGGGAGCTGTCAAACATTGGTGACAATGTGGACAGCTGACGGGAAACTTGGAAAGACGTCTTGAAGGCTTGTGCACAGGTAGTGATGTGGGTGGGTTTCTTGGCCAAGAGATAATCTCTTTGGCAATCGAAAATCAGTGCCGAGACGATGGTGCTATTCAAATTGCTGCTCTTACTTCATTTGCTGCTCTTGCCTCATTGGACAGGCAAGGAGAAGCATCTTGTGATGTGCATTATGTTTGTTAAATTGGATACCCAGAAGATTTCCTTTGATTCCGGACCCTTTCTAAGAGACCAGGCTTCTGAGGAGCAGAATGGCTATACCGTGGCAGGCATTGAGAGAGAAGAGGGCTGCACGGCAGGGTGCTGCAACATGTCACCCTCTTATCTTGGATTCTGCACGGAACGGATTAATTGGCTCTATTTAAAGCTTCCTGCCTGGTGTGTTTGTGAGCGTGTGTGTTTGTTGGGTGTTGCATTTTTCGTGGCGCTTTCACTAGCAAAAAAAGGGCTAAACAAAACTGTCTGCGAACTCACATATATACATTTCATCAGTGTTCTGCACACTAAAAACACGAAAGAAAACCAAACCTGTAAACTTTGTATACGTTTGAGCACGTGTTATTTGGCCCTTTTTTTAGTGTCGTTTGCATCCGTGTGAAGACTTGGGAGGTGGCGCATCAGCTATTTAGTCAGCCGTCACACAAGGAGGCCCTTAAAAAAATTCAAAGCTTTTTGGTTTTGATACTCTCCTCCATTGCGAGTGGCCGCAACAGGGAGGTGTGGCATCGCACTGCGCCAAAACGACATAAAGAGGTTGTTGTAATCTTTCAAAATCGCCTTTGATCAGATAGAGACGGTACGGTTTGATTTCTGAAGATTGGTTTGGGCGGGGCAGCCCTCATTTTTAAGGATCCCCAATACCTACTCTACCTCTAAACTTTGAGGACGGGGAGGGCAGACAAGTGGCTCGGAAAGCACAAGGAGCCCTGAACGATTAGTTTGTGCAAAATTCCTTGGAGTTTTGAACTTGAAGCTGGTATGCAGAAATGAAGAGAGTATCACATTCAGTGTTGCAGCACACGGTGGAGTTGTGTCATCAATTTGCGCTTACCGTTCACCAAGGTCACGGTTCGAATTCAAGCCATGCATTTACCTGGAGGGGAGAGGGGGAGGGGGGGCAACAACTCCTAGCGGCTTGACCCCTACCAGGCCAGAGCCCTGACTTTATCCCAACCAAAATTGGGTTAGGATGCAGCATCATCTTGTAGAGTGATTTCTGTCTTTCTCTTTGTGAAAATGGTGGGGAGTCACCCCTCGGTGTGCAAAAACCCACATTTCTGTTGTTGATACAATAGTATTGATAGTACGAGCCCCAGCGAATCTTTGTCCAAGGACACTCACCGTGTCTTACATTCAGCATCAACAGTTGCGGCTTTCAAAACGACAACATCCCATAAAAGTTGTTGACATGTCCATACACAAATTTGCAAAAAGTTCAGGCTGACCTGTCATTGTGCATCAATGTTTTCAAGACCATAACGCGTCGCTCCAAGAGCAATTGCGTTCAAAAATTGTGCTAGATTTTGCCAATGTGGTCATCAACAACTAGTTTCAGCCCCTTATATGCATGCTCCATACAAATGTTAAGCGATCTCTATTTCACACATATGGTGCTCAATGCACTGCAGGTTGTCGCTTGTCCCTACTGGACACCAAAATCGATCCAGATGTCCAGTGTTCTTTGGTAGCCTTAACGCAATCTCACATCTCCTGAGCCACAATCCCCATGTAACGATAAACGCCAGCATGTGAACGGCAGTTAGCATACTCGACGTAACTTTTCAAAAGACTTTGGTGCCTTTGGTGAGCCTCGTCTATTGTGGTCCATACTCCCCTTTTAGTGAAAAATGCCAATGTGTTAATGGCGATCACCCAGCTCAATGCGAATTTCATGTTCTCGTTCATAATTCCTTTTTGCCTCTTTAAATCCCTCATCTCGTCGGCCACCTTGCCCAGGCTATGATAAGTAATTTCCTGGAAAGGGCGATCACCACACTCAATCCAGACGTCAAGTGCTTGTTGGTAGTTCCGACGAGCATCCTCGAAATCCCTCACCTCTTGAGCCACTCTCCCCAAATGGAAATAAGCAAGGCCCTGTGAATAGTGATCGCCATGCTCAATCCAGATTTCAAGCGCTCGTTGGTGGCTGTGATGGGCATCCACAAAATTGCGCATCTCTTGGTCCACCAGCCCCATGTTGTGATAACAACGCCCTTGCGAATAACGATCACCGAATTCAGCAGCAATTTCAAGTGCCCATTCATAGTTCTGGCGAGCCTCCGAAAAATTTCTCATTTCTTGGGCCACATTACCCATTTGGTGGTAAGTTGTAGCTTGTGAATGACGATCACCGAACTCGATTTTGATATCAAATGCTCGTCGATAGTTCTGGAGAGCCTTTTCAAGGTCCCCCATCTCTTCCGCCACAATGCCCAAGTTGTGGTAAGTGAGCCCTTGTGAATGGCGATCGCCACACTCGATCCAGATGTCAAGTGCTTGTCGATAGTCCTGATACGCCTCCGCACAATTCCCCAACATTTGCGCCACTGCCCCCAACTGGAGATAAGCGCCAGCTTGCTCATGGCGCTCACCAAACTCGATCCAGATGTCAAGTGCTCGTTGGTAACTCTGGCGAGCGCCGGCAAAATCCCTCATATCTTGGGCCAAATTCCCCATTTGGTGATATGTACGTCCTTGTGAATACCGATCACCAAACGCGATGTCAATGTCAAGTGCTCGTTGGTAGTTCTGGCGAGCCTCCACAAAATCCCTCACCTGCGCTGCCACTACCCCCATCTCGTAAAGCGTCATAGCTTGCGACTGGAGATTACCAAGCTCAACTTTAATGTCAAGTGCTTGCTGGTAGTACTGACGAGCCTTCACAAAATCCCTTGTCGCCTTGGCCGCTGAGCCCAAGTTGTGGTATGCAAACCCAACTGCAAGTCTGGTATCCCCATCATGAGCCTTAAGAGACTGAAACGCCACAATAGCTCCTTCCAGTGTTTCTCGTGCCTTTTGAGGGGCCTTCAGCTTCAAGTACGCAGCGCCCAAACAGAATTGCCCACTTGCAATTTCTTCCTGCATCTTCTCAGATTTGTAAATTGGTGGGTAAGCACTCTGAGTCTCAACAACCAGCTTTGCCAGCTTGAGGCAGCTTTGATAATCGGCCTTCCTGTCAAAGTAATGATGCAGGCACTTCCAGATCCTGGTGCTTTCCTTGTCCTCCATGCACATCACCAATGCGCTGTGCAGATTCTCGCACTCAAAGTTGCATAATTGCAGTCCGTGGGCCCTCTCCTTGGCATGCATTGACTGCAGCTCACGCTCATACCCAATGGCAACATTTTGGTAGGCATTCTTGAATGCCATGCGCAGGGCTTTGCGTTGGTCATCGTCCAGCTCATTCAATTTAAGTTTGAGGAAATAAGGGAACACTGGCTGCATGTTCCATGCACCAGGCTCATTGCCATCACTCTCCCACGGATCGATGGGTGACAACAAACCCCATTGACAGCATCCTGTATGGCCTCATCAAATTTGGCAAAACTCAATCTCCCAAAAAGTTCCGACTTCTGCAACTCCTCAATGTACAGTCGCAGACTCTCCAGTACCAGCACAAAGCCGAAGGGAGCCAGGCACACTAGTAGAAGTCGTGTTTCGGGACATAGGGCACTGAATGAGTATTCCACACAGCGCAAAATGCTGCCGTCCTTGTCATCCAAAGGAGCATCCAAATGTATGTTGGCTAAATCCAACCCTTGCCAGATCTGCATTGGAGTCTGTTGCTCCAGGTTGGCCAGTACCACCTCCATTGCCAAGGGATAGCCTCCCAAGCTCTTCAGCAAATGGTGGAAGTCATCGTTTTGCTTCAATTCCGCAATGCGATTCTCATCTTGAACACATCTTTCCAGAATCTTCTGTGCCAGAACAGACTGGGATTCAGGATCCAGGCCCTGAAGATGATGCACATTTACACCAAACACATCTATCAGCCAATCTTCACCACTGCGGGACCCAAGCACCACCCTGGTCTGTGCATTAACCAAACGGCAAAGAAAACTGTGGATTCTTGTTAGCTCATCCAGAGGCAACGCATTCACTGTGGCTTGCTCTCTGCCATTGACAGACTCCATGTTGTCCATGATGATTATGTAGTGACCATCTTTCAGCCTGGTGACCACCTCCTCCTCTTGTGCATCATCGCTCAGGGCCTGCAGTTTGCGCTGCACATGTTCATTACAGATCTGCCTCACGATTCCCATCAAAATCTGTTGCAGAGTCCACGCATGCACGTCATACCCAAAGTAAAACACTCTTGTGGCAAAACGAGTGACCTGCCACCATTCGCAGAGGTATTTTAGCAGCGTGGTTTTACCTGTACCACCCATGCCCCTCAGTAATAGACCATTTTGCTGCAAAAGGGACTTCTCGATCTTCAGAATGTCCAAATCGCGGCCAACAAAGCCATTCTTGGGTGTCTTAAAGCAATTGCCACTGCTCAGTCTTGCAAAATACCTTTCCTGCTCATCAGCATCTTCAAAGCTGCGCAGTTTCAGATGTGGAGACTGGTTGGCATACACAACCGGCAGCAGCCAGTCCTCCAATTCAATCGTTTCATTGTGGTATGCTCTGCGGTTCTTGTCATTGTAGAGTTGCAGGCGTGCAAGCTGCATGGACTCCAAGACTGGTCGCTGTGTGCAAAGCTGGCTGTACAGCTCTTTCATCATAACTTGTGCCGCTGAGACTGTCACTGTATATGACATCGCCACCACCACCAGCAATCCCTTGTTCAACAGGCAGCTCCCCAGGCTGGTCTCATAAGCGTTAGTTGGGCTTGACATCAGCTCCTTCGAAGGGTCGATGCTAGGGAGCACCTGCTTGCCTGACTGGCAGGCATTCAGTATGCAGATAGGGACATTCGCGCGAACCAGCAGCTTTGCAAGCTCTGGTGCTTTTACCAGGTCCACTACACCCGCTCCCATTCCTTCCAGCATAAGAAATGCCTTCACTCCTTGGTACTGTCCCAATGGTTTGCGACCACAACGGCGATGCTGCCGTTCTTGGTCATAGTTGAGCACAAATCTGACCTGGTCATAGTCCAAAAGTGCTCCGTGACAATCAAAGTGCACCATGTGGTAGTAACCTGGTCCTCTGGCCTCCAGCTGCTTGGAGAGAGCCTCAAAAGTCCCGGGTCGTAGCAGCTCAACGTTAACCCTCAGTTTGCCTGCCAGGACAGCCTCGACCACAAGCCGTGAGATCGTGCGATACCCCACATCCCGTTCCCCTCCCGGTCGAGCCACCACCACCAGGAGGTTCAGCACTGGGGATGCTTCCGTGGGGATCGGTGGTGTGGCTCTCTCCTGCGACCTCCTCACCATGGTGCAGTCCACTGCAAGTGGCCGCAACCGACCCGGATCCCACAGTGCCTCCCAATGCAGGGCATGGAAATCTGGCGACTGGCTGACAATCTCGATCACTACCTCACTCAACTGCTCCAGCAGTGCAGTGTATTCTCTGCGAGATTGCTCACAGTCAAAAATTTGCAGGAACAGCTGTGTCCCATAGTCCTTGATGCTGCTGGCCGCTCGCTTCGCAATGGCAGTGTTGATGTATGGGAACCTCTGCCACTCTTCGAAATACAGCTCCAGCTCGTCCTCCTGTCTCTTCTGGAATGGATTTGTGATGGTCACCTGATAGCATCCCTCACCATCTATTCTCAGCTCTGCAGTGAAGCCGGACTTGGGGGCACCAGCTGTTTTCACGATGGTGATGGTGTGCATGATGCAATTCCTGTTGCAAGCAGAGGGCACCTTCTTAGCCATGAATTCCTTCCACTAGCACCTGTCTGGGAACCATGCTTGCCTCTCCTCCATGCTGAAGAAGCCCATATGGTTTACAGAGATGACAAAAGTCCACAAGAGATGGACAGTATATCTGATTGCAAATCTGTGCGATGCATGCATGTAGTGCTGTGCAAACATGGAAGCTTGGTGTGCAAGAGCTCTATGTGCTTGTAGGATTCAGTGTCCACACAAACTGTTGGCAGGACTACAATGTGAACAGGACGCCATGGTGTTTGCAGTCCTTGGTTTTATCACTTCAGCATTTGGAGATCCTTATGGCAACAAGAACCACTGGTACCTTCGTCACTATGGCAGCCACATATTTCTCTATTGAAAATTACCAATTAGTACGTCAGTTCTCTTGGAATATTCGATAATAGGGCTGCTGGGGGCTCATTAGTTCAACATTTCAGTTCATTGCAAGGATAAAATATGTTGAAGCAATGGGACTGTGCTAGTTGTTGCATGAAACCAGTCAAGTATATTCTGCCACACAGGCCATGAAAAACAACAGCTCTTGCACGTTGTAGATGCCGATGGGTGCCAAAACAATCGATCATTGCTTGTTCTATGCTCCCAGTTCATAATTCCGCACACCCTGGTGAAATGGCGACTGGAGTTTTCACGTTGATGCACTTCTTGGAAAGAGCTCAGTTCTGGCACATTTCGCTGCAGCGAATTCGTTCATTCAACCAAACTGGAGAAGCAGCTTGATTGGTTCCACACCAGAGCTCCCTGTTTGGCGCCCAGCACTGGTAGCGCCCCTTTCTGGCTCGGTGCACTTTGTGCAGCACACTAGACCGCGCCGACTGTTCGGCGGAAGCTCGAACCGTTCTTTCGACACTGAAAACATGCCCAACGGATGTGTCTTGTATGCCTGCGACGAGGTTGAGCTGCGTTCCACAAAACAGATGGGACTGGGCGTCAGAAAGCGCGTCAAGGGCAGGGACTCTGTACCTCTGGTGTCGCCCTTTCCCCCTTGTGGGTGCGGTTCCTGGAATCCTCACAGGAAGGAGGACCGTCACCGCAAAAAGCAAGGCTTACACCAGCCGGGTCTCCTCAAAACGCCCGATGCCGCCGTCCCGTCCGGCTAGGCGCCCCGATGACGACACTCCCTGCGCAGCATCGACACACCGTGTTGCCAAGATAGACCCCACAGCTGTTCCAAATCGCAGCTCTTGCACGCGCTATGATGTCCCGGGCTTCCAATAAGGGGTTGGATAGGGATGCGAAGAATTCGGGCAACGCTCAGGATACGCATAATCGCGGCGCTGAACAGCTACGACCGGGCGCGATTTCGTTACCGCGTTGCCATGATGCCCTGTACGGCCGTCCCAAAACGCAACTCTCGCGTGTGTTGCGATTCCCCGTGGCTTCAGATAAAGATTTGGGCTCGCATCAACGCGAAGAGCCCATGCATCGCAACTCGGCTCCCACTATTGTGGCAACCATATGCATGCGCTGCGATCTCTCTGCCCCCCGATCGTCCCGTCCCCGTCAGCGCGGCAAGACAAACACTGCAATGAAGGCCATTCAAGACCAGTTCACGGCGTAGCTGCGCGCACCAGAGCCAGAGCAAAGAGTGCCGTGGTAAGCGCCGATTTGCTTGCATGCACCTTCCGCCAGGATGGGGACCACGGACATCGTATGGGCGTCCCAACACGCGGCCACGGTCAGATGCATACCCGTAAGGTGGGCGCCCGCACACAGCACCTGCTGCTGGTTGGAGAGGTTTGCAGCCGATTCGGTACGAACTCTTGTAGAGTTGCGCGGCTGTGTGGCTTGTAGTCAGCGCAGGCAGCGAAGGACCAGAAGCAGGTCTGCGGGAGCACCTTCGATGCGGCTCGACTGCCAGCAACGAAAACAAATGGGTCAGGTCCTGGTTTGCAAGCTTCCACTGCAGACCTGACACATTTACTTTCGTTGCCTGACACATATATTCTCCTGATTCCTGACAGGCTTATTTTTGGTGCCTTAAGGCACCGCAGATCGACTCCCCAGAATCCAGGAATAGGCGCCATAGACGCACATCTGGCTGCACGTCTGGCAGCCTGACTCTCCTGTGTGAACATCAAGGGCGCGAGGGCAGTCCTTAGGAATGACAGAAAACGGAATAAAAACAGCCTTGCGGTCACATATTGGACCAGAGTGACGGTGCAATACACAAAGCGTATATTGGGTCATGCTAAGTCGCATTGTTGGCAGTTGGCCATTTGCTGCAGTTCGCCAGGCAGACGCTGCGGGAATAGCGACGGTGGCAGGTCAACCTGGTCGCGGTAATGAAAAGTGCATGTGAACCATATCCCTGTACAACTTTTCCCACACAATAACAAAGCATAGCCCTTACACCTGAAATGCGATGACGGGAATAAATGCACATTGGGGTACATTTGAGAACGACTTATTTCTCAAGGGAAGTCGGAGCCGCCAGTACCCTGGCAACGCCGCGCACGTCTAACCAGTGATTTGTCCCTGTTGGTTGAGCTGATTCCATGCCAAGCAAACTTACACGCCGGATTTTTCAAGCCGCCCTAGAAATCAAAGGACGACCGAAGAATGAACACGAAGCAAGGAGGATGGCGACCGCGACGAGTATGTTGGCAGGAGCCACCGTTGTGGCTGCAAGAAACCGGCGAGGCTGGTGTTATACATAGCTGGACAGCATGTGGAAACTTTTCCAATTTGCACGGAGACACGCTGTACCGTATCCGTGTGCACACATCCACCCTTCGGCACATGCATCGCCCATTGCACTGCAGTACAGAATGCCTTTCGCTGCGCATTTAATTGTGCGCAAGGACCTGCCATGCAGAGCAGCAATCATTTGGAATCGGAGGTGGCTCCATTTAACGAGGCTCGTTACCAACTGTTCTAAACTTGTCGTTGTTCTTCCGGTCTTCTGTTCCTCTGTCCAGGAGCAGTGGACTTCATTGCCCAACTTTACATCCTGCTTGCATCCGTCCCAGATGGTCCTGTTCAAGCTCAACGGTTTGCACGACTGGAGGGAAGTACACAGGTGGACCTAGCAACCCTTCATGGTTCAAGCAGAGCATTGGGCAACTCTCACACGTCAACGTTCTCGCATGAGACTTGTCGAAAGGCATGTTGCGTATAGACGACGCGCCGGTGGCCTGCTTTTCAAATGTGAGCCTCACAAACAAGTCTGCGATGATACGGTTTGGCGCGGGCTTCACGCATGATGAATCACAGATATTAGATCCTGGTGCTTCAAAGCGTGCAGACGATCTGCAGCGTGGACGACCCATGACCCAAGGCGCTACTCTCTGAGTATTGCATGATCATGGGCACAGCCAATGGGTGTGAAGTTGCCGTATCCTTGTGCTGTACAAGCTATCATCGTGTGTCCAAATCGTTCCACCTGCATTAACTAATGCCAGCCTCTACCTGCGACTTTCCCCAACTAACACCGCCACACAGCCAATGGCAGTTCTAAGCATTCAGGCAACCCACACCGGGAGCATCTCCATCCAATTACATCTCACAAGCCTGCCGCAAAGCCGAGAAATCATCCGCAAGCGCTGTACGAAAGCGGCACTCCAAGTAGCACCAAGATCAAACTGTTTGCTCCCGTCCACACATCTGATTCACACCAGATGCGGTGCGCTTCTGAAACACAACTTCACCGACAGGATGCACTTTAAAAGCGCGCCAAAGTTGTGTGAAAGGCGCATCTTTCAGCCAGCCAGCGGTGCCTCGCACCATCAGTTCCCGCCCGTAATTGTGGCCTGCATGGCACTAGAGACGTTCATGAGCTGCAAGAACTCGTCGGCGCCGTCGGCAAGACACTTGTCTGCAATGGCCATCGTCTCGCAGATTTGTGCTTTCTGTACGTCCCTCAAAGCGGTGTCGGCCACCACAGCCCTCTGCAGCTGCAACAGGACCTGTGTAGCGAAGAGGCACTGCTTAGACACCAGCTGTCACAGTACCTGAGCTCGTCGATGAAACTAGACAATGAATGCGTTATTAGATCAAGAAGTCTTGCCTATTACAGTTGAGGTCCTAATTAGTAATAGCCTGGGTTGCACAGTACATGATTGTCGGCAATTTCGCACGATCTCCGCATGAACAATTGTGAATGGGCTGAATTTTGCACATGCATCAAAGGGTGTACACTGTCAATGTAACACAAGCCTTTGTTGATCGACCCAAGCACTCGTTGCCCGATATACATATTGCCCCTTGCCTTTGCATGTAGCAGTCTTGATCGACACACAAGCAAAAATGGGCTGATTGAATTGTCAAATTGATGCATGGAATGATGCACATATGCACAATGTTCTTGCTTGATTCACAGGTGGAAAACTAGGCCTGTCGAATTGTATATTTGTCACTTGATCGAAACACCAATTCAAGTATTCAACCATTTATCCAGTTATACCGTGATTATGAATGAACCAAATGCACAACAGGCAGACCGGTCCTCAGGCCATTCAACGTAAGGCAAAGCATGCCTGTTGGAACATCCACCATGGCACATACACGAGTCGAAATACATATGTGACGTGAGGCTGGCATCACCACGGGATGCAATAGGTGTCTTGGCAATGGATCGATTTACCTGGTGGGTAGCGCTGCAGACGAAACACCTGATTGCAACAGTTGCTCAACAGATGGCTGTAATTACCAGATACTGAGCACTGCAGCCAGATTGTCCCACTGAGTGTTACCTCTGCGTCATCTTTCTCATTATGGCCAAGGGCCTCACAAAATGGTTTCTCGGGGTGCCCAGTGCTCTACATGTTTCTTTTCTGTCAGAAATGCTGCAACCATTTAGTACAATGTTGGCGACTGTGCACCTGAATATGTCATTCAGTTATTGGACATCTTGTTTTGTAGCAAAATTGCCCAGATGGGTGCTACCTGCTGTGTGGCATAGCCATTGGACATGATAGCTTCCACAGCCTCCCCGACGCCACTGAATCCAGCTTCCCGGCAGCGACCCAGCAGGCCCATCACGATGTCAGTGGGAACGACGCCTCCAACGTCCAACAGAGTTGCACTGGAGGAGCAAGGTATTAGCAGCCAATTCAAAACAGGAGAATGAGAAACTCATCAATATCAGGAAGACAGCAGCGTAATCTCATCCATGTGCTTTTTACCTATTACATTTCATTCATTGTCAACCATTATCTAAGCATGACAGGTAACAGATGACCCTTTCGGAATACGGATTCAGATTTGGTGGGTCGGTTCAGAAGCACATGCGTTTGCTGTTGCTGAAATATTAGAAAATGGGTTGCAGCATCAAATTAACGGGCTCTGAATATTCAAGCAACAGGCCACAAACACACAATGTTAGGGTGCAAATGCATCGGAGCAAAACGGTATGGGATCTACATCTCAATGCAAATGAACAACTGAAGCAACTGAAGCACAACTACACAGCATGCACACCTCTCAACAGGCGTCCCTTTCAGCCTCACAGCGCTCTGCAGGGTAGTGACGGCCTTCCTCATATCACCCCCCGCCACCATGTCCAGTGTTCTCATCGCGCCATCGCTCACCTTGAACAAACGACGATTTATCTACGCCCGTCATCGCCTTGGCATGCGCAAAGGGGCATGCTCTTCCATGTTCTCACAACATTTTGGCACTTATCCTAGCGTGGGAAGCAAAACAAAGGGGAAAAGAAAACACGTTGTGGAATGCACAATCTGCTGATGGAATCACCATCACCATGTGAATGCAGTAACAGTGCAGTGTCGCATTGCAACCAAAAAACATAACGACAATAATCTGCAGCTTGCGTTTGGATTTATGATTTGTAACTTGCGTTTATGGCTAAAGCTACAGTATTTATGGCTGGTAATGGCTGAAGCTATTCTTACTAGAGTAAGAACAGCCAAACGAATTTATTCCTTTGCCCACCTCCACGCCCTCCATGCCACAGATCTCCCGTATGCGCCGCTCAAGACCATCCAATTGCAAAGGTCGGAAGCGGAATTTCATGCAGCGGGAGGCGATTGGCTCGATGATGCGGCTGACATAGTTGCAGATGAAACAGAAGCGGGTGACTTTGGAGTAGGCCTCCATCGTGCGTCGCAGGGCGTTCTGGGCATCCTGCCAGGAGCCAATTAATCAATCTAGTTTCCTCGATTGTTGCACCAACAACAAAGGTCGCCTTGTGTGCAGTGCTGCTAGCCTGAGAACCTCATGTGCATTCTACAGCAGTGTTTGTTTCTCGAAACTGACAGATGCTCGTTGTTGGGCACTGTTGCAGTTGACGAATGAGAGTCACTATGAATTTTAGATGAAAAGTTGAGAATGCAGCAATGGAAGACTTTCGAACTGTTGTGCTTGAGATGCTGCCTGTTTGAGCAATGAACCTGTCATACAACATAAGTGACTAAAGTAGGCAAGACAGGTAATCTAGACCATGGGTAGCTTGAAGGCTAGTCAGTAATTCCCGGCCATTTCTCCATGCAAGGCAGTGCTATTTTGCTGGTGGATTCGTCTTTCCTGACTTTTGGTGAAAGTGGAGCACATTTCACTTTGTGGTAAAGAGAACCAAAGAGATCAACATCTAGCAACATAATAGGAGCACAGAAGTCCAAAGTCAGTCAAAACGATCAACTGAGTCCATCCACTCACAATGGTGGAAATGGCACAAAATGCGTAAATTTTAATAGGATTTTGTGTGTTTGTGACTCGCTTGCACATTCAGCACATGGTTTTGACGACTAAACAGGATTTCAACACTCCATTGTATGTAAACGATTCCATCATGGAAAATAGCCAACTATTGCAAATTTCCCAGGGAGGGCACATGCCTTGGTCATGCAGTCTGCTTCATCCAGAATGAGGAGCTTGAACCTAGGGACGTCCCTGCCAGCCGACGTGTGCTCGCCCACTGCCGTGGCTGCAAACGACTTAATCTTGTCACGAACAACATTGATTCCACGTTCATCGCTTGCGTTGAGCTCCAGCACCCGTGTTCGAAACAGCTCAGGCCTGTCCATCAGCAAAACCATGCTTCAAGTTTGTGCACATGTCAATCGTGTAACAGATGAAGGTGGCGGATGTTGCGATGGAAAGCCACATGCAACTCCACTTGGCATTGCTGGTGCGAGCAGTGCAACATGGGGTACAACCAAAACATGTTGTGTGTTCACCAGCTGGACACAGTTTGGTGTTCTTCCCGTCCAGAACACAAGAATGCAACGTGATGTTATGGTAAGTATGCAACACATACAATACTGTCCAAGATGCAGTCCCTCATGGGCTCAATCCCATCGGGATCTTCTCATACCATGATCAATTCTTATTTTTGCCCCAGAGGGGGGAGAATTTGGCAGAGGAGAAATTTTCAACACTAGCACTATTAAGCAAATGATGCAGATGGCATTATGCCCGTGAACATATTGCCACTGCAATGGCAGTGCCTTGGCAAATATGGTCATGGTACTAAAATTTGGCCGCTTTCTGGCTGCAAACAAACAGCTTCGAAAGAACAGGTGAACGGAATTAGGTCAGCAAACTCCTTTCAGGTGCAAGGGTAATGTTGGGTTGCATATGAACACGTTCAATGAAACTATTCAAAAATGAACAGTCCATTGCTGCTGGAAGTTCTCACCCAAACAGTTCTCGCCCCACTGCCAGGGCAGTGGAAGTCTTGCCAGTCCCAGGGGGCCCATGGAGCAACAGGTGTGGCATCTTGAAGGAACATGCACAGACCACACGTTTGGTCACACACTGGGATAAATATAGGGTAGCACAGGCCCATCACCTGAGCGGTGCAGGGTCCATGTTCAGCAATAATTGGACAAAAGTGGTCCAAGTTGATGTCCATCGGTAAAACAATGCATACACATTCAACGAATCGCACATTCAATGGCCAGTGCAACAGCTGCAGCACTGTCATGCTGGTGATGTCTTTCCAAGCCAATGCAGCACCAACATAGCTACTTTGGCTATGGGGATGAAAATCGGTCATCAATTAATTGTACAATTCAAAATGGTTTGTGGAACAGCATGAATCCCAGTCACCGACCCATGGCCTGCCACAAGACAGTACAACCTGTGTTTAGGCACATTCTCCTTTGACCTAATGCCAGGCACAACATCCCACGATCCAGTAGAGATATGAAAGGCCATGGATGAACTCAATGCAAAAGTTTTGAGCAGCAATTTGTCAAGTGTGCAGTTGGCATGCTCCACGACCCACTCAGCGTACATAGGGTACACCAACTACCAAATTTGCAGTTGCAGCAACAACACTACAACACTCGTTGGATGTCGATGAGGGTTTGCCTGCGGAACTGTGCACGCACCTATCAAGGAATGTGTCAAGTTTGTTTTGGGGAATTTCTTTAGAGGTACATGGCATGACCACTGCGTTCCACCATGCTATCTTGGAGGACGCCTTACTTTTATGCAATTGCCACAACCATGCTGCAGCTACTGCTCTGTTCTTCATCAATAAAGTTTATGCTATTTGTCTAAGTTGTGGAGCAGCTGGACTTGACGATCTGCTGGACGAGGTAAATTTTGCTTCTTTTCAGACTCAATATTGCCACTGGTAGCTCATTCTCTGCAAACTGGAAAATAGACCCAATGGAAGTTACCAGGAAGGGTTGCTCCAAAGTGCGACCTATTTATTGCTCTCAAGAAAACACTTCAGCAGCATTTTTCCACCAAATATTGCAATTTTCTGCTGTATGATACTGTCCTCCCTATGTTGGCTATCGTACAACCACTTGCTCATTCTGGCAACATAGGCATGCCAGTAAAGAGGCACGATCTGATAATGTGTGGACATACATGGAAACCATGCTCCCCATATGCCGACTCTGCCTCTTGTTGCAACAGCGACAACTATTAGAATTAAAAACCTGTAGTACATCCAGGCCTGTGAGCAACATGGATACATTGGGCATGCTGCAGCAGGTGGTAATGCTGATGGTGAAGCCTATGGCCCATTTACAGGCAGCTGTGGGCAGCCATGGACCAATCTGTGTGCGTTTTGTTGGTACATATTTTCCTCTTCACCAAGCGGCCAGCAAACAGAGCTTTTTCAGACCCAAACTGTAGAAGATGTGGACAGATTGTGTCGTGCACAGGACAGACAGAGGGTACATCACACACAGGACATGGCTGACATCACCAGCTTGGTGAAAGGAGTTGCCTTGCCATGTTGCGACAAGTATGTAGTCAATGGATTTGGACACACTGGACAGTTCGTTTGCAGGATAAGCTGTGTGAATCTCCCCCGCACAATGTGGGAATTGGCAACATAGGCAATGAAGTGCTCATCGTTGCCTTGCGAGTGCAAACACAGTCTTTTGTCTAGCAGACAACGCAACGACATTTAAAGATTCAGGCAGCACTAAAACAACATATTGGTCAATAAGATAAACGTTGGCCTGCACCTACATGCTTATCTTGGATGGCCTTCCGGAGTGTGTGCACCACCTCCTCCTGGTGTGCGATGTCTTCGATGGTCTTTGGTCGGCTGGGAAGGGCCACAAGGACAGCACACTCAGTGCGGAGGGCTCCTTTTCCAGAACGGTGGAATGCGTCCATGACAGTCGCGTGAAAATCAATAAACCAGTCTCGGCACAATTCTGCGCTGAATTGAGAATCAGCAGAACAGAAACGTGCCATGCAACGGGCAACCTCTTCTTGAGCAAGCGCGTGCATCAGACCCCTTTCTCTCTTACAGTACCTGACAAAAAAGTCTTCCAGCGCGACAGGAATAACGAGAAACACTTAAAAGCATGCACTGCAACTTGGCATCGTACACAAGCCGATTCTCAGTGGTAAAATGCACTGGAACAACCGCAAACACGCAGACAGACACACAAGAGGTGATCGTCCAAAGGCATCTGGGCCATCGTTCATACACTCGCCCGGGCACTCAGTTCCCAATTCGCAGCTGGAGAGACCACAGCCGGTGGCGCGGGCCTCCATGTGGTCCCTCCCGCCGTCCAACGCTCGCTGGACGCAGCGGAACGGGACAGGACCACCACAGCAGTCGAATTGCAGCGGCGTTCAAAATGATCGCGCCGGTCGACTCCGACAAGCGAAAGCGGGCGGGATGGAGATTGTGCCCATGTCGCCATCCGGCATGCAGCACAGATCTCAGGGGCGCGAACCGCAGGCAAGGCACGGGGGGAGGGGGATGCTAAAGCCGCGGAGTTCAGGCGACTCACTATTTCTCCACCCATGGCTGGTTGGGGACCTTCATGGCGACTGCCGCGCGCCCAAGCCGCCCTCCACCGGGCCGAAGGCCGCCCAGCGCCAGAATCACGGCGGGCTGCAACAGAAATCCAGCGACTTAGTCAGCGCCAACGGCGCACAATTTGGGCGTCGTGGGCGCAGACGGCGGCCGAAATTTTCTGGATTGCAGAGGGCTCGTCGAGCGCCTGGTGACTTCGGCCGTGGCGCCGCGGTTGAGCTGATAGCGGCGAGCCAGACGTGGACGCCCCGACTCCACCTCGGGGACTGCCTTCCGGGGACCGCGCAGGCGGCGGCGCCCAGCGGATCGACCGCCCCTCGCGCCGTAAGCCCTCTACTCCCAGGCAAGGTCGGCGCCCGTCGCGCCGGGCGGAAAGCGCGCGGCCGACTCCAAGGCGGGTCGTCTGCCAGCCGTCACCCTGGGTGAAGGCATCCGGTGGTCGCGTTGCGACGCCGCGGGTCGCTGTCCCCGCACCCGTCCTGTCTTTCCCGGTGGGCTGGAGGGTGAATCTCCGCGCAACGGCCCCCTCCCCGTCCCCACTTCCGCATGCTCTCCCCCGGCGCCCGCCGTCGCCGAATGCCTCCCATCCCACCCCACCTTCCGGGCGTCCTGACACCTCCCCAAGCCTGATCGTCCCTGCCAAGATGGCCTGACTCCCCTCCCCTCGGTGCAATCACCCATCTTGCGGGCCCGCACTCCCACCCCAGCCCCTTCAACAAAATCTCCCCCCTACCCCCCACCCCTCCTCGTGCCTCCCAAATTGCCCCTGACACCCCTCTTCGCCGGGATGCAACCTCCGCAGGCGGCCCAGGCGACGCGGCGACCCAGCCCGGGATGGCCGACGCCGCGGGCGCCGCCCAGCCGCCCCAGGGCGACGCGCCCGCACCCCCCGCCCAGGCGCCTGCGTCAGCGGCAGCCACAGATCAACCCCCCGCTCAGGCCCAGGCCCCAGCCGATCCCCCCGCCGCGCAGGACCCCCCAGCGGCCAGCGGCCCGCTGGCCAGCCCCGCGACCGTGATGGACTCGTCGAAGCCGTCGGGGGCGCCGGAGGGCCAGGATGCGGGCGGGGATGGGCAGAAGGGCGCGGCCAAGGCGGCGGCCGCGAAGAGCGCCGGGCGCGCGCTGACGGTGCGCCAGTACCTGGAGTCCACGGTGGTGCCGACGCTGATGGGCGGGATGCAGGCGCTGGTGAAGGAGCGGCCCGAGGACCCCGTGGAGTTCCTGGCGGCGTACCTGCTGAAGAACAACCCCAAGAAGAAGTGCGAGGAGACCAAGCCCCCGGCGGCTTGATTTTGGGGATCCTGACATGACCCTTAGCTTTTGCGAGCCATTGGCGCCCAGGCGCGGGCAGGGGTCGACGGTGAGCGAGATCGCCGGGGGGCACCGTTGGTTGGTTGTCCGCCTTGCTGGCTCAACGACGGATCGAGCCATCTGAGGGGGACTTGCGCGTCGGGGACTGGACCCCGATGGGCGGCCGCGAGAGACAGGCGGTGGACTTGGCTCGGCCATCGATCCAAAGGACGGCCGCACCCTTGGGAAAGGTGGCGCGGAGGTGGGGGGATGGATTTGGGAGGGACGGCGCAGCGCTCCCGCCGGCCGCGAGGCGCCTGTCGGTTGGGTCGGTGGCCATCGAGGGGAGCGCGTCGACCCGGGGGTGGGGCGCGTCCGATGGCGGTCCTTGGACGTCAGGCGGGTGTGAGGGTGAAGATGCCCTGTCGATGGCAGGGTGCGCGCGACGCTCCTGTCCGCTTGGGACGCTGCCAGATGCAAGGAAATTGGCTGGAGTGTTGTTGGTGTGTGGGTGCGGTCTTGCGGCGACCGGACTGAAAGCGAGGTCATGGGAAAGGCGGGTCCGAAGGCAGGCAACTAGCTCAGGAGCATTCCGACCTCGTTGACCTCGGCCGCCTCCGGGAGTTCGATCCCCACGGGCCAGCCGCTTTGCAAGTCGACTTCGGCGTCTGGCATCCAAGTGGGGTGCGCTTACGCTCGTCGTCCAAGTTCCGCGATGGCTTGGAGGGGGCCGCAGGGCACGGGGGCAGAACTGCGGGCGCTCCTGGGAGGGGGTTGGCGTGCCTGCAATGGTCGGAGTCATGGCGTCGCAGACTGTGCACGCCAGGTTCCGATGAATTGATCCTTTGAAAGATCCTCCTCGCAACCCCAGCGCGGGCATCGCCACATCGCCAGACACGACGGTGCCGGCATCGCGCCGAGCGGGGAAGCCCCAACAGTTGTTTGGAAAGGACCGTCCACGGGAATGGCAAAATACACGCAGACTTCTTCGCGCGAGCAACGGCGGGCGGGCGCCCCTCTTGCCGGCCCCACCACGACGGCCACCCGCTCGCCAGCCCGCCGTGTCCGTGCCTCCACAAAACTCGGCCTTTCGGGGAAGTGGCGGAGCCGCACCTCACCCACCCCACACTCGAGGTGGATGCGAGGCTTTGCGGCGTCAGTACTATTCACCGAATAGCAGTGCGTGAAAACGCACAACCCTGTGACATTAATGGGAAATTGGCATCAATGAATGACCTTGCATTTTGCAGCCCATCCCCGCAAGAGGCTCACAAGAGGGCCCCAAGGGACGCACAAGAGACCCCACAAGGGACGCACAAGAGACCCCACAAGAAACCAACATGAGACGCCATAAGAGGCCCACAACAGACCACCCAGAATGCCGGTTTGTGATCTTGTGTTTGTGCCCAGGCATGGGACTGCGTCGGGACACGAGTTCTTGATGTACCAAGTCAGCAACATACCCCGCACGAGAGTCTCTGGTGGCCGGAGTACACCGCGACGGATTGCACCAGAGGGCCACCCCAGGGGGGGCCACCGTGGCATACCGCACTCCGCCCGCCGCCCTCCGCCCTGCCTGACTTCATATCTGGTTTTCAGACCCCTGGGGCATTACTAGGCGGGCGTGGCAGAACGGCCTCTGGCTGATGGATCCCTGGGCCAACGAGCCCAACGCCCACCACTGATTTGGCGCCCCGAGGCACGCGTGGCCGGAGGGCGAAGCCAATCCCAACACCGCCCCCTCCCCCCCTCCCCTCTCTCCCCCCGCGGTACCTCCCGCCGCCCCCACGCCCCGCCTCCAGCCCTATTCGGCACCCCAGCCGAGGCCTACGGAAGCGCGAGATCGACATGCTGGGCGCGAAACAGACCCGTGGGCTCTGCCCGCTGCGGCCCCCACCCGCCCGGCGTTTGCCGTCGGCGCCGCGATCCGCGATCAGGCCCCGTCGTCCCGCCCCCGACGCCGTGGCCGCATGCCGGATCCAGTCGCCTCGGCCGCCGACGCGTTCGTTGGGACTCGCGGCCGGGATGGGCGCATCGCGGCCCTGCGGCGCTCGGAGGGGGGTCCACGCGGCAGTTGCGGCCGCGGGGGCGATGCCTGCCGGCCAGGGGGCGAAGAAGGGGCCACTGGGGGGGCTGATCAACTTCAGCACGGAGAACCTGGCGGGGGACTTCACGGGGGGGCTGACGGCGGCCGTGGTGGCGCTCCCCCTGGCGCTGGCCTTCGGCGTGGCTTCAGGTGAGCGCGCCCCCCGCCCCCTCCGCGCCGTCGAGCGGTCTGCGGCGATTGGACTGGATCGATCGCCCCTCGTCGCGCGGGGCTGTGATCGGCGGGGGTGGGATCGATTCCTGGGATGGGCATTTGATGCGCGGGTCAGGAGGGGAGTTTATAGTGCGCGGGTCAGGCGGAGGCTTGATGGCCAACGGTTGAGTGGGGCACGGCGCCGGTTGAACGCGGCTGTGGAATGCCTGGCCGCCTCGCTCATTCCCGCCGATTGTGCCGGTTTGGTGCGTGCGGGACGTTGATGAGCGCGATGTGGTGGTGCGGTGGGGAGGGGCAGCGAAGTTGTGGGCCCATTCCTGGGACTGGTTCAGGGCAGTGAGGTTCGTCGGGTGGGCCTGGCGCGCAGGTGCCGGGCCCCTGGCGGGCCTGTACGGGGCGATCTTTGCGGGCTTCCTGGCAGCGCTCTTCGGAGGCACCCCCGCCCAAGTGACGGGACCCACGGGGCCCATGACGGTGGTGATGGCCGGCATGATAGCCCAGTGCACCCAGCACCCGTCCGCGGCCTTTACCATGGTCTTCTTCGCGGTGGGTGGGACGCCGATCTTGATTGCTTCGACCTATCTTTGTCTTTGGCTGTGGACGCCGCTGCTGATGCAACTTGTTGGCCCCCTATGGACCTCCAACATTTCCACAGCGTGGCGATGTTGGGGCTGAAAGCGCGGATAAAAAGGTCACGGCTGCGGATGCCCAGCCGTGCGCCACCATCGGAGCAGGAAATGATTCCGCAACCGGGCCTTGCTGCCCCAGTGATGTTCTGTTTACTGACTGGAATGGATTCTTTGATCACATTTCGCACACAAGGCAAAACAGCTCACCTGCAGGCCGCTGGCAATGCCAAACCACTGGATGGCGCGTTCGTGTGCTGTCCTGGCCCCTCAGTGTGCTTCTGGCATGCTATGCTTGCAGGCCATGCACGGACTATTTTCATGCGATTGCCACGTGCTCATTGGGATATTGGGTTTTGGGTTTGTGCCATATAGAGTGTTTCTTTAACAAAGACAGCGATGGAGGGAGCACCCTGTGGTTCAGCACTCTCTCCACAAGACTCTCTATCGATTCCACCCAAGTCTTAGAAAGCGAAGAATAGCATGGCACTGCGCAATACACTTGCTCCAGGATCATGGTGGCATCTGGACTCTTACATATGATATAGCAATTTGGAATAGAGGAATCGTGTGCGCTAGGCACAAGGAGCAATCCTAACTAAATACATTCACAAAATGTGCTATTAAACATTGTATGGGGAGCTGCGTTGTGCCCAGTGGTGGCATTTATTGCCAGCCGCACTGAAACAGCCAGTGTCCTGAAAGTGAGCAGCCGGGCCTTGTGTCAATTTAAGCCTTTCCAATCGGTATCTTGAAACTATTAGAAAAGAGAAGAACAGCCAAGCCTACCACTGGACAATCTCAAACCAGTTGACACAGCTGAGTTGCCTTAATGTGGACTCAGTCCACAACTCCCTATACCCTGTTTCGCCTGTCAGACCACCACTCTCTTCTGAGCATTTGGGCTTGCTGTATTCAGGGTTTACTGCAGATTTTGATGTGGGTGCTAAAACTCGGCCGTTTCATCAGGTGGGCAGAAATGTGGCCTGGACACATGAGCCTCAATTCCATGTTGGTTGTGCATCTGGGCCACACTGTGACTGGGTCCACGGCAAGAGGGTTCATGATAGCAAAACTGCTGGACCTCACTGCCCTCCATTGTTGCAAAAAGGAATGTTCATAGCTGCCTCATACATATGATAATACTTGCATGTATGGTACCAGCTGCCTTGGCAGCCGTACTTCATTCTTTTAATGCCAACAACCAGATGCTAACACAACTTGCCTGTTTAGCTCATCGTATAACATGAGCAAGCAAGCACTGGTTCCAATGGCAGCCTGAATCTGTGGCAAGAAACTGACCTGTAGGTTATTGTTTTTGATGGTCCTGGCGTTGCAGGCTGTGAATGCACTGTGCTTGTGCCTCAATGGGAAAAGAGATGTACCACTGTGCAGCGAGCATCATACTTGTAGCCTGATCGATTGCAGCAATAGCTTCATCCATAAGCTGGGAGACGCCACCAGTCTGGATAAGGAAACAGGAAGAAAACGCACATACTGAACAATAGTTCCATATGCCATACATGGAGCAATGCATACTCAATACTTGCATATATCACTGGCCAATTTGCGAGGCAATAAAATTTGTGCACGGACCTGTTGGCCCACTCAGAGGTGGTCAGGAAACAAGCAAATGCAATCGTCAACAGTGTGTAGCTAACCCCGATATATGAAAGGGCTGGTGTTGATGATTGCAAGCACCGATGTTTTACGTCCTTAGACTGCCCAGACTCCTTGTGAGTGGCTGTCTCGTCTGGCTTGCAGGCTGGTGCCCTCCCCAGTCACATCGGGTTTCATGTCAGGCATCGGCTGCATCATCATATCCACACAGTTGCTGCCCCTGAGTGGCCTTCCATCGGCTCCCAACGTTGTGGTGAGCTGCTCACAGCACATGTAGACAGATTAGGGGCATCAGAATCTTTTCGCCCCTAGTTTGCATGCTTGCTGTTTTCGAAAATGCTGCTTGCTGTCATTTGCATTCGGTGGAACTGTTCATGTCACTCCAAATTTGACATTGGTCTAATGGGGGCTTGTGAACATATGCTCCAAATGTGCAACATGAATTTGGATGTTTTACAATTCAAGAGGTACTTGTGGACGCACAACACGAAACAGAACACTGTCGGATTCCAGTCTCACTTACTCATTGGCTTTATGTGGCATCCGCTGCAATCAGACCACAATGCTTTTTAGATGCTTCCTGCCCATCTTTAGTGCAAACACCAGATGCTGTGCGACTCAGCTGCCAAGACTCAGCTGGATGATAATTGACGCAGTTATGTTCAGGTTAGCCAATATGCTTGGCCATTAGCTCTATAGTGCAATGCCCACATGTGCCTCACATTGTCCTGTCTGCTTCCCTATCTGCCGCTTCCCCCCTTTTTGGGCAACCTGTTCTCAGCTGTACTCCATCCTACCTCATGCCCTGACCCATGAAAGTTGCAAAATTGTCTCTTCTATTGAGGCATTTTCTTTCCAAGCTTTCGTGTGCCCAAGTTGTTGTTGCCACTGTGTTTTGCTGCCCAATGTGATGTGGCAGATGAAAGGGCAGTGCTTATCATGCTTGACACGTAGGTCCAATGCAGAACTAAAAATGAGTGCCGACTTAGTAGAATGAGCAACGATTTTTGTCCTCACCCCTTTAATTCTGTAGAATTGGAAAATCTGCTGGCACCGCACTCATTCAAATGTGACGTTGGTACTGTGGACTATCTCCATGTGAACCTGTGTCTAACATCGATGGTGCAACGGTCATGTTTGGTCTTTTCTCTTTGAGGTCCATGAATGGAAGTGCACTCCATGCTGAATCATCTTCTTTACACAGAAAGCAGTACGATTGTTGGCAACCCTTTCCTTTGATGGAGAATCGTGGAGTGAGAGGTGTTCGTCCTGTGTGATGGAGCAGCACTGCAATCACTTGTCTGATTTACATTTGGAAGAGGATTGAATGCACATACTCTGCATTCCTATTGCAGGAGCATAAATCACGTCACAGATCGCAGTGCTTCACTCGTTAGTGCATTGAACAGCATAGTGTATGGTGGTGGCAGGGCCTTCAATTTTTCAGGGATTAGAAGAATTCTTGCTGTGTTGTGAACATGGAACCATGTGGCGTGAATTGAGAACAGCAACTACCTCAAAGTGAAAATGACGCCTCTGCATGGCACATGGTTCCTCTGAGGTCATATCGTCAGACAGCATCAAGATTTTCCCGTGGTCCACAAGGCCCACATGTTGTTGCGCACAAGAGGGCGGCCCTTCATAGCAGGCTCCCAACAGTGGACACACTGTATATACTGATGATACACAAAGAACACACAGCAGTAAAATGTACACGTGTGTGTATTGCTACACACAGCAAATTCCCATTTCTTTTCATGGTATGACCTGTTCATTGTCCTCTTTCTTTGTGTCTGGTCTCCTGATTGATTCTGCTGCTGCCCTTCTGGCAGGCTGCAATCAAGGCATGGCCGACGATCCTGACACAAGCCAACCCCCATGCCCTGGGCCTCGGTGCGCTGGCGCTGGCATTCTGCTTACTGACACCGAAGCAGATAACAAAACGGGTCCCAGGGTCACTGCTGGGATTGTTCGTGGGAACTACACTGGCATCTGTGATGGGATTGAGTGAGTGATGCACCTTTTCTTGGGGTGAATTCTTGCAGCATTGACTGTGGATGTTCTCAGGCATGTGCACATCCACATGCCATACAATTGGCATCATATAATCTATGGCCGAAGCAGGTCTCTGCTGTGCCCAGATTTATACACCAAGCCAGAGCAATGGGAGTGAAATGAAGTGTGGGCATGGATTTGTGTATCAGGCTGTGGGGAACGCAGCAGTCAGTCGTAACTGTATGGCAGTCGAACTGTATGACACTCGAAGCAATGGAGTTACTGTGCCTGGAGCGTTGTAAGCTGCAGGAAATGTATACATGCAAGCCCACCACAACAAGGCTTCTTCCTGAGCCACAAATGGTGCCCTGCCAACGGTAGAGTAGCAGTGCCGGCTATACGCCCCAGACGTTATCTTACTTGGAACGTAACGTCACATTTGGGAAGGCAGATTAGGACAGGAGTAGTGCCTGGGCTCTTAAATGTGATGAAATATTTGGATATGACGTGGATATAGTATGTTGAATAAAAAGCTTCAAATTTGCATTATTGATTGTGTTTGACAGGAGCACAGTGCCATGTTTGCCTGAGCAAATATGTCTTTGCTCATTAGGGGATACCCATTGCATGAAATGTTCTTCCTCTTCTTTAACAGCAGGTTCTTCTCTCTCCTGCAAAAGCTGCAATTGCTGCTTTGCCACATATGCACAGCCATGCAATTGTTCATACCAAAAAGGATGCAGGAAATCATTTGCTTCACAGGTGTCAGGCCTACCTTTAAACAAAGCTGGCGATGTTTTAGTTGTTCGATCTTTTTCTGACGATTTGGCTTTCTTGGAGCAGCGCTTGAGCCACTTTTTGACAGTCTGATACGTCAAATTTGATGGTAATTCTTCACTGACACCAATGACGTTATGATATTGATATGTGTCAAGTTCTGCACTTGCGCCAATAGATTCCGCTCTGTGTCAGCTTGAAATTGAGTGTGGCAGTACTGCTCTGGTGCCATCAATGCAGCCTCAGAGGCAATGAGTGGCTGTTCTTTTTTGGATGCAACTACTGTATGCTATGCCCTCAATGCTTATCTGTGTGTGCGCAGATGTTCCTCTGCTGGGCCACATTCCTACAAACCTGCCTGTCCCCATTGGACTGTCAATTCCCCCAGCCATGATTCCCCTCATAGCGAAGAACGCTGTGATTCTGGCTGTGCTGGGAGCCATTGACAGCCTGCTGACCTCCCTGGTGGCCGATGCGATCACCCACACATATCATGACTCTGACAAGGAGATGCTGGGACAGGTTCATGATAGCTTCCAACTGCTCAGTCTTTCTTCTGAATCTCCAGTCTTGCTGCTAGTTGGTGTTCCCTGAAGCCCAAACACAAACTGCAGCCAAAAACTGTAGTTTTCTAACAAGAAAAGTGGGCAACTAGTATATTTGTGAATGGCATTGTCCAAAATGCATGGCCTTGTGTGTTGCAGATGGCTGTGAAAACAGTCGCTGCATCGTGGTAGACAATGTTGCAATTCACCAAAAGTGAATCCAAAGTCTGAGTTGCAGGAATGCGTGGGTTCTGTGTCTTGCATTGTCTGCATTATACTGTGCATTGCAATGCTGCTGTGTGCATGTTGCATTGTCCAATATATGCTGCAGTGTTTGCGTTGTGTTGTGGCCTCATCGCTGTCAGTGTTTGTTCTGTGCCTGTACTTTCAACAGCCTATTGTGACTTCCTCAAGGCATATTTTCCAGATTATGTTGTTCAAATCCACCTGTTGCGGTGCCCGATGATGCAGACTACCATAGCTTCTTCCTTAGACTCTGATGTGATAGCGTGCAGACACCCTAATAGAGAGCCCTCACCAAAGCCCCTGCAAAATGGGCGAAGTTGAACCTGGCCGTCTGCATGCTTGTAATGCTTGGGAAGAAAAAGATTGCCTTCTATTGTCAAGATCAACATTCTGAGCAGACCCCACTCCAGCCCCAAACCCAAACCCACCCACTGCCAAATTCATGTTGTCTAGCTATTCGTGCTGCTTACGTTTTTTTTTGTGCATCAATTTTGGGAGACTGGGAGACTATGCACCATCTTTTCTGGGACACCTGGAGACTTTGCAGCATCTGTTCACAGTATCGAAAGGAGTCTCTCATGTCCTTATCAGGGGTGGCCTTGCATCACCCTTTTTTGAAGCGTAATACCCACCCACACCCACACACACCCTGAGAGGATGATTTCCTGCAAGCCTCATATTGCCTTACTGTAGAAGGTGGTGTTGACCGCTCCAGGTGCACCGGGCAGAGCATGCAGGGGGAAAATACACACAATGTCAGCAAGACAATTCATCACTTGTATGCATGGACGAGTAATGTGCAACAGCCACAAATGTGAAGAGGTGCTAACCAGTGCTGTGCGATGGTTCAGGGCCTTGGCAATGCAGTTGCTGGGCTCTTTGGTGGCATCGCCTCGGCTGGTGCCACGATGCGCACAGTTGTGAACGTCAGGGCGGGCGGCCGCACTCCCCTGTCTGGAGCCTTCCATGCCTGCGTGCTGCTTTGTGTGGTCATGGGCTTCGGCGGCGCTGCTGAAAAGATCCCCCTCTCAGTACTGGCAGGAATTCTCGTCAAGACGGGCCTGGACGTGATCGACTTCAACTTCATCAAGAAACTGCCAAGACTGCCATTGTCTGCCAGCCTTGTCATGGTGAGATGCTGCCCCCCTTGCTGAGTTGGATTCCTGGGATTCACTAAAATGTGCATATCCAGCTGTGACAAGCCCTTCAGAATTAGTGGATTCTGTCCTTTATTAGCATTGAGGCAATTTTGGGAGTCCAAAAGGCACAGGTGCCACCCTTCCCTTGCAGTGCAACTGGGCTGCGTGCAGAATGATGAGCCTAGGACATGGAATTGCATTGGTTAGAGCTTTCTGTGCCCGTCGTTGCCAACATGGTGCAAGTGTTGTGTTTGTTGCGGCTATTGTGCCTATTACTGGACTTCCACTCATACCGCTATTACCATGCATGGAATTTGCTTCATCGCTTGAAAGGGCACTGGCTTGTCAATGGTTGTGCAATTGGAATCCTCAAGAGATTCTGTACCCTTTATTACCTTGCAGGTGTCTTGTCTTCGTTGCTTTCTGGATGCATATGACCAAAGGATGAGTTGCTGTGTGCTGTTTTTTTGGATACACTGTCCCCAAAATGCACAGTTTGAAGTGCGCGACCAAGGTGTTCACAATCTGTTTGTAGGTAGAAAACAAATAGGGGCCAACACGTGTGCTTGTGAAGATGTGGGTGGCAAGTTAATGGCATTGGTCTTAATTTTTTCTGCCTGTTAGAAAACGTATTGTATCAGTGAACCCTTGGACAAAGGAGGATAGAGAAACATGAGGACACAAATCACAAGGATAAAAGAACGCAGGCGTAAAAAATCACAATGATAAAGAGCAAAAGGATAAAAGAATACAAGGATAAAGAACACCATTCAATATAACACACAAGATGAAAAGCACAAGATGCATGGAATGCCATTGAAATATATCTGGTGAGAATAACATATCAATAAACATTGTTAAAACATCGAATTACTTGTGTTTTTTGCAGTTTACAACATGTCTGGCAGATGTGCATGTGGTTAAAATAACTTTTGTGGCAATGAAAATACTGGAGAGGGATATGGACAGGGCTTGACTCATACTTTCTTTGTTGCAATATCTTTGGCTGCTTGTTCACTGCACCAGGGTGTTCACTGCGCTGATGTGACGGACACATACCAGTGCAGCATCACTCTGGTCATGGCACGTGTGTACTGAACGAAATATTTGGAGAGGTAATCGAAATAGAGAGATCCCCTGTCTGCTGCAGCTGATTGCTGTGTGTGTGTGTGTGCAAACTGGTACACAGATGACAACGCTCACTGTGACCGTCTTCTGGGACCTCATCGTGGCTGTTGCTGCTGGCTGCGTGGTCGCCTCGCTCATTCTTGTCAAGGAGCTGGCAGACACACAAATCAAGGACTGCCGCATTGTGAAGGCACAAGACCTTGAGAATGGCAACAACAGTATCGATCTGTCACTGAATGAGCGCAACATGGTGCTGTCCGCCAATGTAGGTCACTGGTTTGTATTGTTTCCAGTTGCCTTTGTTTCGAATGATGGATTGCTGTGCCTTTTTAGTTTACCTACGTAAATTTTTGCTTGACCTGGATGGACGATGACACCTACTGGTAGAATGACTTGATGTCAGCACTATCGATTCTCTTAAAGAAGTAGCCAAAGCTTGCCAGATGCAAATGTGGATAGTGGCTTGGGGACAGGTGCAACGGGCCAGGGTCAGGGCATGGGTACACGCAGAACATCGCACCAATAGATCAGCACAAAATTGTCAGCCAATGCCTTGCTGTGCTTTTGGTTGCTGAATGGAGGGATGAAGGCCGGAATGTGTCTCTAAGGTTTTGGCCTTTGCTAGCATTGAGAGTTGCTCCACATCACCTTTGGAGCGAATGGATAGCTGTCCTCCAGCACTCCATGCATGCCATGTGCTCTTCATTTTCCTGACATCTTCCTGACTGCAAGCCAGCCTCTCAGATTGAAGGCCACCTTGCACAATAGTTGAGCATGACAGGAAGCACTCAAATGTTTCTCCCCTCACTGCCTCACTTGTGAATTGTTGCTGGCAGCTTGTCAATTGTACCAAACAAAAGTGAATTGCTCGTGTCTTTGCACCTGTGAAAGCACATGTCTCATGAAGGAACCTTGGTGTTGGCGGCTTGCCCAACTTTCAGCCAAGTTTGACAGATGGGGGTGCACCGCTTGCCCAGGGGCGCGTGGCCGTCGTCCAAATGCACGGCTCCTTCACCTTCAGTGCTGCAAACGGCGTCCTGAGGAAGGTCCTTCCAGAGCTTGAGAACCTGGACGGTGCGGTGTTGGACCTCAGCGATGTTAACCTGATGGACGGCGACTCGGCCTTGGCCATTGAGGAGATGGTGAACAGGTGCGGGGCCCGATGGCATTACAAAGTTGACAGAGCTATATCCCTGCTTTTCCATCACTTTAGGTCGCAAAAGCAGGAACTCCTGGAAACAGCAAGGCAACTCACGTCGAACAGGGGAGCGTGCCCACTGACAGAGAGAGCTGGTGGGGCGGACAACAGCGTGCATGCAAAGTCTTTGATCGCGCTGGCCAAGACGGACACAGTGCTGGCCTCACACATACAGGGCGATGTTGGGAATGTCGCTGGCAGAGCATTGCTTATTTCGCGCTGTCCTAGGAAAACGGGAAGTGGGAGAGAGCACACCTAAAGTATTAAGTATAGAATTACTAAACAAGCCCATCTTCAAGAAACAGAACAGACCCCAGTCTACGCACCGTGTTAGACACTACCAGCTCGTTGAAATCGTATTCATTCTAGAATACCATAGTATGCTCCTTTCCCGAATTCACTCATGTTCTTTGTCGCGTTGTATGGGCCAGTGCACAGTGTATCAGCGTCGGCTAATACGATTCTGATTCGTTTAGGCACCTTGCGTTTGGACACTAAGTTCCCTCTTTCTTACTTTTGTATTGTGGTGCCTCGCCCCAGGGCCGGCGAGTACGACAAGCGCCTGCTCATCTCGGGCGCCTCTGGTGAGGTTGCCCCCCTCCTGGACAGGGTCGGCGTGACGGAAATGCTTCCGCTGCCGCCTTCATCTACCCGCGAGGAGGGCCTGACTGCCCTGCTGGCTGGCAACGGAAGGTAGCTTCATGGAAGGCGAGGCAGATGGGTGTGCGTGGTATGGAACTCCTGGTATGGGCTGCTGCCAGACACGGGGCGGATGAGGGACCCGAGTGGGCGCCTCGTGCATGCGACTCGTGCAGTCCTTCAGAACAAGACTGGGGCTGGCAGTGTCTTCGCTCGCGTTCGGGACCCCGGTTGGGATTGTTTTGCGCGTTTTTTTCGCTCCGTCGGGTGGGGACAAGGGGGCAATTGAACAAGCGATGGAAAGAATGAAGTTTCGAGCGTGCCTGTGGCGGAAGGGCGGGCGCGCTGGGGGAGGTGCGCCGGCGCGGATCCGCCACTTGACGCCGCGAGTGATGCTCGTTTGCCTTTGAGGACTCACGCTCTACCACACCGATGTACGGCGTCAGGCGGGCGCCACCGGCTGCAGGATTTGTATTCTTGAGGACTGCATGAGTAAGAGGTGATGACTGGCCCTGTGCTGTAAGCTTGATTTTGTTCTGCCGCTCCTGGGTTTGTGCCCGACGGATGTTGCTCTGCTCGCCTTCCCAATGTGCGCGGGCGACGATCGGGCTGGTCCCGCAGCGCCCGTTTCGTGTGTTGCCGTGGCCTGTGAATTTCTATCGTGACATCCCTGCGCTCCTCGATGTGGGCGCCGGGGTCAGCCTGGACTCGTGCCCCTTCACATCCACGCCGTTGCGTGCCATGCGCCAGTGTGTCTCAACAACCAAAAACATGAAGAGCCCACACGTCAAGGTGGAACCGGCGCCTAATCTACCATGGGCTGCGCTCAGGTGCGAGCTTCGTTGCTTCTCCACATTCGGGGGCCCCCGCAGGGCCTCGTCACAAGTTTGGCCATGGACAGGAAATACTTGGCGCCCACCCCATGCTATCGCTAATTCACAACATCTCAAGCGGGTTCGGTAGCAGCTGTGGCCGCCATTAGAGGCGTGTTTTCGATCACAAAATTGGGCCTGGACGTGCCCCTCGCACACTGGTTGGTACGCTACATTGATCGATGCCGTGACATCATGTCGGTGCATCCATACAAGGAAGAAACAAACAACATCTCAAGCAGCAGGGACGTAGAAGGACAAGGAAAGCGATGGCCGCCTTGGATCCCCTGTCGATGGCCTCCACGCCCCGAGATGAAGGAGGCCCTCAAAGCCACCACATTCACGTGGCCGGCGCAGAGCGAACCTTTGCCGATTTCCCATGAGTGTTACACTCCCAGGTCCCGTGTTTCCGTGCCCCCTTCCTCGCACATGTGCCGCATCAAACACAGCCACATGCGCCTTGGCCTGCGACCGCACACACCTTCCCACGCAGCTCCCGCGCCGCGAGGTGGAAACCACCCCATTGACAAGTCACATTCGACAACACGGCAGCGCCGCATGCCTTGCCCACACTGTGTCGCAAATAGTACATTCCCGCCTCTTCCGCTGCGCCAATCCCCGGCCATCACTCAAAACAAATCTGCCCTGCCATCCCTGGCGCCAAATCCGCCCGCCTCCAATCTCCCCTCCCACCCCGCCCCACATCCCCCACCCCGTCCTCCCTCGCCCCTCCTCCACCCAGCTGTTTGAAAAGCGACACTTCAAGGGCTTCTTTTCAAAGGTGACTTTTAAAAAGCGACTATTGAAAAGCGACTTTCAGCAGCTTATTGAAAATTCGCCTAAGGCGACTTTTCTCACAGCGTGCGCGCCGTGTGCCCCGCCCTGTGGGGCTCGCCGCACCACCAGGGGCACAGCAGGCCGCAGCCCAGGCTCCAGGCGCAGGCCCTGCGGCCACGGCGCGGCCAGCCGACGGGCCGCCCGTAGTCGCGACCGGTCAGGCCCCCGTGCCGCCGCCGTCGGCGGCGGCAGCCGCAGCCCAGCAACAGCGTGGCGGAGCAGTTGCAGGCGGTGCCCGGCGGGCCCGGCATGTTTCGCGCCAGGAGGGGAACCGGCTCTGGTGTAGGGACGGCTTGGCGGGGAGAGCGCCGAAATTGCGGGCGGCTTGGCGCCGGGAAGCGGGTGTGTGGATCGTGCACGCGGATGTTTTAACACTCTTTGGAAAATGTGCTACAAGGCTCCGTGCTTCCTACAGTACTTGCGTGTACAACATTTTACTGAAATTTGTGTATGTGTGCGTGTGTGCGTGTGTGTGTGTGCGGTTGCATGCGAGCTGTGCCCGTTATTAGTCAGATTGTCGTCTAGCATCATCGTGGTTGTGTGCGGCCGTGACTGCTCGCGTTCCTGGGCAAACGCTTGTTTCAATGCTCTGTCATCGACAATCTCTTTGGGGAGTTACTGGTGGTTGGTGAGTTGCGCATTTCGCTCCCTTTGGTTCCAATGAACAAGTCACGGACACTGCCATGCTTGGGCAGAATGGATAGAAAAAACTGACGGCTGCCGACGTTGACAAATCTGTGCATCGCGATGTTGGCAACGGCTTACGAGACGGCGCCATTGTGCGAGAAGCACATGCCCAAAGGCGATGGAGCAAATCTGGTTGCAGGAGCACCAAGGGGGATTCTTGCATTCCAGAAACTGCCTAACAAAGCTTCCCAAAAGTCGCCATGAAGAGCAGAGCTCTAATCTATATATATATTTCAGAAGCCGCCATTTCAGAATTCAACACTTAAATTGACACATAACGGAAGCGACGGAAGCAGGCCTGCAGTAAGGACACACCGTGGTCTCGACCCCTTTGGGAGTGAATTGCGCCAATACAGCAACTCCGCGACCATGGGACCAGGAAACTGGGCGCTTATGTCATAATCGTGTCATGCCGACAAAGGGATACGACGAGAACCCTAAGGACAAAGGCGGGGGGAAGAAGGATGGAGCGCGAGCCGGCCAAGCCGATCAGAAAGGGACAGGGCGCTGCACTCCATTCCATGAGAGAGCGCAGGATCGCGTCGATTGGCCTCGAGGCGGGTCTCTTTCTCAGTCCAGGCGAGCAGCCCAACCAGGTCAGCAGTCGGACTGCAGGCAGAAGATATGGACGAGCACGAGTAATTGGGGACAAGGGACATCCCCCCACGTTCCCAGCGGATCCCCAGGGTCCCCCACTCACCCCCTCACCTCCCCTGGATTCGTAACGGCAAGCAGATGCGTGCCCAACGCACAGCAAAGCGGTAAGAGTTTGGGGGGGGAGGGGGCGGGGGGCGGGGTGGCCAGCTGCCTCGGGACCGAGCCAACAGAAAGCAGTCCTGGGAATCGGAGAAGGGACCCAAGGGCGTTTGTGCACAACCAGCAAGAGGGGCCCCCCGCCCGAGCAAACCACGTGCCCAACCAAAATCTACAAGCTACAACAGTCTTGAATGGAGTCCCAGACACAACAGTGCACGCCCCCGGCCCTCTGGACCGGCCCCTGGAGCGGCCCACCTCCCACGCCATCCGCCACGCCGCCTTCCGCCCACCGCGCAGGCCCAAGGCGCGCGCCTTTCTTTCTTCGGCCCTGCCCCCTAGAGCCGGGCCGCGGGGCGTCCATCGCTCCTCTTGCCAACTTGCTGCCGACCGCCGCGCGGCCCACCGCGCAACGAACCACCGCGGCAGTCGTTTGAATAAACAATCCTCCGAGCCAAAGGGGCGGCCCCAGCCATGCCGCCGTCTCAAGGGCCGCCCGCGCCCCATCCCCCGCCCCCCAGCGCCCGCGCCAGAGCCCATCACCGGGACGCCTTGAATTCCGGGAACAGGCCGAACGCGGATATCCAGGCCTGGGGGTCCACGATGGTGAAGGCGATCCGCACCTGCGCCCGCTGGTCGTTCATCCCCTCCAGCACCAGGTACCGCCCCGCCTTGCCGAACACCGACCCCGAGCTCAGGTTAACGCCCTTTTCCTTGAAGCTGTACGGCTCCTCGCACTTGCGTATGTCGCCCAGCATCATCGTGAACAGGATGTCGCCCGCGTCGCCGCCCTTCCAGTTGCGTACCCGGACCAGCCCCTTGCCTTCCTGTGTCGCCAGCTCCAGCCGGTCGCCCTTGGTCAGCTTCTGCGGTGGCATGCCCTCCCACATTATCACCCCCGCCTTGATCTTCTCCGTCTTGGCGGCGTCCGACACGCGTGGCGCGCCACCCCCCCCGTACTTCTTCATCGACTTGGAGCCGAAGGACGGCCGTCGGTCACCCATGGCTGCTCCCGGACCGCGCCCTGGCCGCCGCGATTCGCAAAAATTCAACCCCTCTGCTCGGCCCCCTGTGTGTGTGTGTGTCTGTGTGTGTGAGCCCTGGGGTGGGGGAGTGGGGGGTGGGCAACGGAGGGGCCCCTCGGTGTGTTCCGGGGAGTGCGGCAGGTGAGGGAGAGGGCGGAAAGGCGGTGGTGGGGTGCTGAAGTTGTGGGCTCAAGATGCGCCGGCGGCGCGCGGTGCAGGGACGGCCACGGGGGCGCCCATCAAAGAGGTTGGCCCGGCCCGGCCGTGACTGATCGTCCCCGGGCGCCTGAGCGCCGCCAGCACGGGCGACGTCGATGACGTCACGTGGGCGGTACGGGGGGACGAGTGCGGGGGGAGCGGGGTGATGGTGGGGGCCGCGTGCCCGTCATGGATATCTTGGTCAGTTTTGAGAGGGGTTGGTGGAGGTCGGCCGGCGACCCCGGCGCTCGTGCAGTGTGTGTATTGGTGTGTCTCCTCGCAGCAGCAGGGGGTTGTTAGGTGTGCGTGTTGTGAGGGGAATTGTGAGGGGAAGGGTGTTCATTTAATGCCCGCAGCGTGGGGCACGTTGTGGAGCGTCTTGGGATTGTGTATCGGTCCGTCTTGCCATTTTATTTTGCCATGAAGATCATTAAGGACATGAGGGTGTGAAGTCACGATGGTCATGACGTCATGACGTCGTGAAGACGTCATGTAGTGAAGTCAAGAAGGTCTCAAGGTCATTTTCGGGTTTATGGTGCTTTTCAACTTTGATGTTCACAGTACCCTTTTATGACCTTCACACCCGGTGACAATGGGTACTGGACAGCACTCTTTTGTGCGGGTTGCACGCCGGTTCCTGTTGTTGTGGTCTTCGGGGCACCGCGTTGGAGGAGTCGTGCATCACGCGTATTTTGGAATGGGGGCAATTGGGCGTGCGTGTGATCAACACCCTTGCAGAACGAGGCGTTGCAAGCAAGTATCATACAGTGCCCAACTTCGTGCCAGTGTTTCTCAAACACCATTGGCGGGTTTTGACGTCTTTGGGCTTGTTGACGGCTGGGTGTAGGTGGGTCGAGCTGTGCGAAATGCGGCGACGGGGAGCGCCGCTCCGCCCCTCCGGCCACCGAAGCCCCCTCGGACGGTCGGGCGGGCGCGTTGGACGTGGGTGAGTGCCAGGTGCGGATGTGAAGCACCTGCCGAATGACTGTTCGCGAGATCTGCAGCAGGCTGTGGATGGATAGCATTGCGAGAAAGCGCGGTGGTCGGCGACGACTTTGAGTAGCCCCTCCCCCGCACGGGCACTGCACAGGAGATTGCATGCCGTCAGAATTCTGAACATATCGAAGATCCAGGACAAGCCCACAGTCCAGAGATCAGATTCGCATCCGCGCAAATCGGAATAATTCACACAAGGCACACAGCTGACAATGTTGAAGTCGATGCGCTGCTCGATATGCTCGATTTGAGATGGGTACCCCATGGACCAGGGACATTGTTGATTATGCCAGGGTGGCAGCAGCGTGTGCAAATCGCTCAATGCTGCGCCACCAGTGTTCTTGCCCAGGATTCAGGGACCGGTTCATAGATTCAGCGACAGCCAACAGGCATGACAAGATCACAAATACTGTCCTGGGCTGTGCAGACCATTTTGCTATGTTCTAATGAAGCAATAACAAAGCCAAATTTTGCGATGTTGATGCTGGAGGCTGTTGTCTTCTGGAACGCCACCATCTTGCTCCACATATCTCACAGAACAGGCTTATGATCAAGTACATGTTCAACTGCACGTGTTGTTGAAGCCAGAATGTATGAACTAAATCAATCAAGAAATTTTGTCCATCAAAACCTGTGTTGCAATGATCATTGTTGGTACAGGAAGTACAACAGAACAGCAACAAGCGATCCAGGATTCTGTTATCATTGTCCATGGGTATTCCACGGTTCGCTAGTCCAAAACCCCTTCCACTGAAAGGAAATTCACAGATCCAGAATGAGAGAAGGGATGCCCCATTTTCGCAGCAGGTGGTTGCTCAAATGATCTTACAATTATTACTGATTCAAGTCTAATACTGGATTGAGCATCACAGTGAGGCAGTCTCCTGAAATTGTCCTGTCTAAGCCTGCCATGCTACGCTCCAAGGTTGGAAGGGAAACGCGAGCTAGTTTTTCTGCATCAACGCAACTGTTGCGATACTTCAGCTGCCAAACATCGCCAAACAGAAAGATGGCTTTGATTGCTGTTTTAGCAAATTCAGTGAAACAGGAATTGATCAAACTTTGCCGAAATGCCACTGGCGCCAGTGCTGCATCTTTGTTGACATGAAAAGGACGCCAAGTGTGGATTGAATGAGAAAAATGGGAACAAACACCGGCAATCCGAAGTGCCATTAAACGACTTGGGTCTGCAAAAGCTAGCATTCTTGTCTACGGGATCTTGATGAATGTTTGTTTCACCAGTTTCTATCTCATTCTCCAGCAATGGAACAGAAAGACGTATGGTCAGGGAGGCACAAGCGACCTGCCCATCCACAATCCTTTCCCGTCCATTTGAGCTGTCCTCATTATCTTCCACAGTATGGCAAGGGTCAACAAATCGCTATTCCAAGAAAAAGGGGTTCAAGCGCACAACCTGTTTCCGCAACTTGTGGCGTGGGACTTGGGGTGTTCATTTGACAAGAATTGTGAGGTCCTTGTCGACCGCTGGCAAATTGCCGCCGCCCGATCATCCGAGTTTATTAAAGCGACGTGCCAAGACCAGTGCGTTCTTTTCCAGCTTGCGCGTGAATACACAATTACACTTCGCTGGCGCCATGGCACCTGAACATTCGGCAGCCGTGGCAATGAACTTTCTGCTAGGTTGTTGGTGCAACAGATGATCAGGATTAGATGTTCAGGACGCCTCGCACTCCGCCCCTGGACGCCCACGGCTGTTGGAGCGGTGGAGCAGCGGTCCTGCAGAAAACGCATCGTCGCACGTCGCACGCCCATCCGCACTATCGCACAACAACGGCCCTGTCCACGGCGGCTCAACGTTAATGGACGCGCTCAAAGATCTGCAGCCGCGGCACGGGGCCACAATACTGTTCGCACCCCGATCCCGTTCAATCACGGCCCACATTTTGCGATCTATGCGAAGATCCAGCAGGACGCGACGCAGCCACGCAGCAGTCTGTGCTCCAGCGCGAGCCGCAAAAGCAGAAGCAACAGCAACGGCGGTCAGAGCGCCGGGCCCACACCCTGCCGCACCCTCTCGCCGACCCAATCCTCAGCACACCGTTCGTTCATTGGGGCCCATCGCGGGGCCGTCCGCCCCAGAGCGGCCACAGCGCTCGCCTGGACCACCTCCAAAAGCCCGTCCGGGGTCCAGGGGGCGGCAACCCTCGACCGTGACTTGGCCGCCGGGCGAAGGGACGCCCACGGCCTCCTCCTGGACCCAATGATTGCATAAGGGAGCGAGGAGAGTTTGCCCCGCCCTTCACCCCTTGACAACAGAGTATCAATCAGCCTCCGCGGATGAAGTGCCTCTGGACCGGCTCCGTCCGTGCCCAATAACCGACCCACCGCCCCCACTGACGTCATGGCGAGCGGCCATCGCCCGCCGCAAACCTGACTACAGTTTGCCAGGCGCCTTGACTATCCAGCCAACCCCCTGTGTCGCTTGCCGTGAACGAGGCGCAAGACTTCCGCGTTGTGCACTCCCAGCCCACCCTTTCCCCACCCGCCGTAAAGATGGACGTCTCCAGAGCGCTCTCCACCCTGCAGGGGTCAGTGGACCGCGCCACGGCCTCGCGTGCGGGCGTGGTCGGCATGGTGGGCACCGGCGCGCTGCTCTGCTACGGCGTGTACCTCGTGCTGGCGCCGGGAGGCAAGGGGCGGCCGTCATCCCTCCGGCTGCGCGGCGGGGGGATCAGCCAAAAGAGCGGCGAGGCGGGCGCCGTGCAGGAGGCCTTCGACGGCTACTCCGCGTCATACGGCAAGGACAGTGGCAAGGAGGCGCGCACGGCGCCGGGGACGCCCGACCTGGTGGCGACGTTCTACGACATGGTGACGGACTTCTACGAGTGGGGTTGGGGCCTGAGCTTCCACTTCTCGCCGCTGCTGCCGGGGCGAGGCAACCAGACCAGCGACGTGGCGCACGAGGTGAGGATCGCGGCCATGCTGCGGCTGAAGCCGGGGATGAGGTGCCTGGACGCGGGCTGCGGCGTGGGGGGCCCCATGAGGATGATCGCCACGTTCAGCGGTGCGGAGGTGGTGGGCGTGACCATCAACGAGTACCAGGTCCAGAGGGCGAACTACCACAACGCCAAGGTGAGCCGGGGCGCCGCTGCGCCGCTGGGCGCCGCCCAAGGGGTAAGATTTGTTACTAAGAACGAAACCAGGGGGCACAGAGGGCACCCCCTCAGGAGCAAGTGCATGCGAGGCTCTTTTCCCCGCTGTGAAAAGAGGATATGGCCGAAAGGGGTGGAGCCTGTCCATCGCTTTTTCCCTTTGGGAGACGAAAGGCAGCCCTTGCGCCTTGCGGGCGGCGACAGGCGCGCACGCATCTGCTCATCCGAGGCGTTGGTCTGTCCCTGGCAAGGGAACCGAATGGCATTATGTCGCCCGTGTTGTGGTTTCCTGGAGTAGGAGAGTTTCCCTGTGCCAATGTCGTTTTTGCAGTGCGAAAGAGGACTGCGAAGACAGCAATTTGGAATCCCCAAACTGAAACATGCCGGGCTTCCTGTAAATTAGTTTGCATCAACCTCCCTGGGACCTGCTGTGTGCGGGGACACGCAAACAGTTAGGCATACCATCAGGATAGTGTGCATGGAGTTCGTGACGCAGGGGCCTGCGTTCTGCGCTCGACACTGCAGCCCACGTTTCTTAGACTGTAGCCACCACCTGCATTCAGCACTGTGTGAAGGGCACGCTTGTTTGCGATGGAAACACCTGGTGAATCGTTCTGGTGTCGAAATGGCATTGCTGAAAGTGTTGATGTCCATCTGCTCTACTCTCTGCCCCGTGCTTTTCATATCGCACTCAGGAGAGCTGTGCATCATTTTCCATGGTGTGGAACAGAATATCACTTGCTCAGTGTTTTCGTTAAGGGGGTGCCATCTGCATGAAGTCCATTTCCTTTTCAGTTCAGCAGTTGTGGTTGGCCTGTAGCTGGGTATTTGCCTTCCCTTGTTTCTCATCAGTCGCCTGATCATATTGTTGCTACTGCAGATGGGCCTGAGCGAAATCTGCCGGGCTGAGCAGGGCAACTTTCTTGACCTCAAGCAAGATGACAACAGCTTCGACGCTGCCTATGCTGTTGAAGCGACATGCCACGCCCCCAAGGTGATGTGCCATGCCTTTACATCAACATTGGCCGCTGTTGTGACATGGGAATTCTGGGCCACACGTACATCAACATATGAATGGCAACACAGAGGTGTTTTTGTGAAGCACACGATTGTGTACTGGTCACCAAGAAATTATGTGGCTGTTACAGCAACCGACAGGGACATGTTGCCTCCCTGTTGCATTGTCTACTGCTACCACTGTTCCAAAAATAACGTCGCATCTTGAATTCTTGCTGTAACTTGCAAGTTCAACTCATTCAATCAATGCATCACCAGATTCGGAATCCTTGGTTGATTTTGGGCCACTGTGGATCTTGGTTGCATTAGTCATCGCCATACAGCAAGAAAATCACAGCCCCATCAACAGTGCTCCTGCCCATCTCCGTCAGAAGCTCAATGCCCCATAGTTTTGTGCTCACTTTATCCCCATGTGTGCCGACCTGCTTCCTCGATATGATTCAGGAACCTTGTTGTCATTAGTGCATAGGCACTATTATAACCTTTCAAGAGCATTGGCATCAATACAATCATGCTATTTGTGGACCATCTCATCCACTGTTCTGAATCGTGTCTAAAAAATTCTCAATTGCTACGATTGGCCATATTGGCACCAATCCAGGCCGTTTTGGGGATAGCGTCAGCATGCACGGCCTTCATATGCATGGTGTGTTAGACAGCTCAAGCTCTTGCACTCATCTAGGTGTCTCTTGGTCTTTGGTCACATCATACCCACAATTCTTGTGGACAGCCAAAAAAGCTGCAGCAACCCAGCATCGTTGGCTTTGCGGATTCTGCATCGAGGTTAGCTGAATCTTCAGCATATACCAAGCCATACAACCAAGCCATACACCTTTCCTAGAGACAGCGCAGCTCGTTCCAACCTCTTTGAATGGTGAGACGAGCTCCTCCCAAGGTCCCCACAACATGAAAAGTGGGGTTTCAGCTCTTCTTAATAGATCGCGAGAATGGCAGTGCCGTTTGCCACATTTAAGGGCTCTATGGTAAGCCCTTGATATGGTGCATCAAAGTTATGTCGGTCAGTTTTTCTGACGCTTTTGGACCCCATTTGCACAAATGACAGATTCGACACGATTTTTGGAACAGAGGTAGTATTGTCTAGTATTAGGAGCTGAATGTTATTTGTACATTTTCTTAGTTGCAGATCGTCTGCATTTGTCTGCTCCCTTTCCATTTTCTGCTTCAATCAGCCTGCTTCTCTTGCAGTGATCTTGTCCCAGTGAAGGACTGCCCTCCTTGATGTATCGGCCATTGCCGTGAGGTCCTTGCGGACCATTCTTTAACGATGCTGGGTAATGATTCTGTCTGGCAGAGACACGAGACATGGCCACTGTGTTAACACAGGTTGCTGAAGGGAACTTGTATATGTGTTCCAGCCTTGCAAATCAGTATTTCCTCTTGCCTGTGTGCAACTTTTACTATTGTTGCTTCATCAACATAAACAACTGTTAAGCCTTGCAGGATATAGATGTCACAGCATGGTGAACATGTTTTATCTGGTTGGAGCAACAAATGTCACAGTCAGTTTTCTTCTTGTGATCACTTGGAAAACAGAATTTTCCCCAGCATTTGTGTAACAAGGAATGCACAGTGCGGTGATCAGAACTGGACTGCTACTGGGCACTTGAGTTTGGATGTTTCTGTTGGTACCTGGCACTGTGCATTTTGCTAGTAAGCACTGTATCAAGGTGATCATGGTCACAGCAGCCATCATTGATGCGACAGGGAGGCCCAAGACAGCCTGTCATGTCCTAGTGCGGTGGTGGCACAATACTATGCCCATGTGTTGTTACAATTGCCCATTCAGCTGCAGGTACAGGTATCTGCAGCCATTTCTACGCATGAAAGCAAGCACAGGAGGCGAGTGCCCATGATGGGGATCACATCTGCTACATTGACTCAGTGCCACAGGCTTCAATACTTTGCACCACTGCAAATGTGTCTTGAAAGATGGCTCACCAGGAGGCTTTCATGTTCACCCTCTTTCTCTGTGCATCTGTGGCAGGTTGAAGAGGCTTACAGTGAAATCTTCAGGGTGTTGAAGCCTGGCAGTCTCTTTCTGACATATGAATGGGTTGCAACACCAAAGTTTGACCCTAAGAATGAGGAACACGTTCGTGTTATTGACAACATTGTGTATGGGAATGGCCTTCCGGTGGGTACAACTCCTGTGCGGACATCTATCTGGACATTATTCCATCCATTTCGGTCTTCCGTTATTGATTGTCCCACTTTTGCCACCCTTAATACACCTGAAGATGTTTTGGACCATCTTTGTACTGTGCAGGACTGTTGTTGAGCAATTTGCGCTGGAGAGTATTCCTTTGGTTGTTTGTTGTGTATGTTAATCGTTGGGCACTCGTGCATTGCTGTGTACCTTCAGTGTCTGTGCATGCAGTGATGTCCTATTCAGACAATGTGAAGGTGAATTGTTGATTTCAGCACACTCTTCTATTGTGGGAAAGGACTGCTGTGTGAGCAAGACTGACTTGGGTTCTGGAGAGGAATGCTGCTAGGCAACAATTGTTGTCAGTTGTTTCCATGCTTGCAGTGCACATTAGTTCCCATATGGCAGACTAGTGGGTGTCAGCTATGCTCAGAAATAGTTTCAGGAGAATGGGTTGAGATGTGGTCATGGTGTCTATGTCTGCTGCAGAGATTGAACAACACATGTCTTGCTCAGACAGGAAGCACATGGTTAATCCAGGTCATGGTGGGATAATGAAAATGTGCCCCGTCAGTGCTGCTGCACCTACAAGGCAGTGCTTGGCAGTGCTGTCTGACATCTGCGGTTTTCGATCCCCTTTATTCCAAAATGCATATAACGTTTATTCAGAAGTACCAGAGCAGATTTACAGGACGCTTTTCTGTACGCATGTGTGTGCGTATCTTGTTCTCCTTTGCCACCAAACACACACTTTTGTCCTGTTGGAATGCGGTCTCTTTTTGAACACTTGCTCTGAGGAGGGGCGTATTGCATGCACCTGCCAGGCGATGAGGACGGCAGCTGACTGCATCAAGGCGGCAAAGTCCGTTGGGTTCGAACTCATTGAGGACCTTGACCTTGCGAACTGCTCTCCAGTGGTGAAGCCCTGGTAATCCACCCACGCAAGGCTTGAGCCAGTCTGTGTCTATTGCATTGGGGCTGATCCCCATGGGTTTGTATTTGCCAAGGAGCCCTTTGTTGGTGCATGACTGGCTTTGGGAGCAAATGTGTCGATGTTCACAACTGCACCTTTCTTTTTTAGGGAAGAGTTTGTTGGCAAGCCAGATAAGGGCGAAAGGGGCAGGCGAACAGTTGTCTGCTGCATGTGAGCTAAAATGCACGTAGCGAGAGATGGATTCAATGTTGAGGGAGGGATAGCAGGGACATCCAAGAGAATATAAGAGATTTTCATAATCGAAAGGACAGTATGTTAGTGCCAGTGGATGGCTGTTACTGGCGCTGTAGCTGTATATGAAACCAGTTCTTCTAACCCCAAATGTCGCGGCGTTGAGTGTGCTCAAGTGCTTGTATGTGTTGCCTTTCCATCTTTGCACTGCCTGATTGTGCTTTACGAGAGGTGCAAAGGCGTGCAGGAAGGTATACGTATTGAGCAGAATGGTGATGTGATATGACACACCATTGAAAGACTGCGAGCGCATTCAATGAGCGTAGTTGCACCCTCGTTTTGCTCTGCTGGCGGAAGCTCGCTGTGGCACAGCTGCCAGAATTGTCCTTGTTTGAAATTTCGTCTTTTGTTTCAATAGGTACCTCAAATTGCAAAGGATCTTGAGCACCATAGGGATCAACAAGGCCCTTGTTAACTTCCTGCAGGCGTTCTGGCTGGTTCCCAAGGTGAGTGGACAGTTGTCGGAGCGAAAGTTCTATTTCCTTTCCTGTGCTGTGACACTTCGCATTTATGTGTTTCTGCTCGTTTTCTGCAGTGTTGCAACACGTTTACAATCCTTGCCACCACGTATATGTGCCTTGTGCCACCTCACAAGGAAGGGCAAGCAGTGTGTAGCCGAACGTACTTGCCATTTTTTGTTAGATTTTTGTGGGTACCAACCTGCTATGCGTCCTTTCTTCTTGCCGTGACAGTAAATCTCGTATACTACGTAGTAGTATTTCCACTCGTAGTAGATGTTTTCAAATGAAGCTGGTAAGAAAGTGTGCTCGTTGCCTTGAGTTTCAGCGACCAAATGGGATCAGTGTCGCCCACCAGCTGCTGTGTGAGTTTGCCAGATAATCCCGCAGCCTCTGTTGTGCGTTTACAACCTGAGTGCGACACCTAGTCGTCGATGTGGAACCGGAATCTGGTTCACACTTTTTTATCACATTTCTGTCGCTGATGACGCAGGGATCGCCAACAAATAGCAGAAACATGGCAGTAGCAAAGAACGAATAGCAAAACTGGAAGCATGCCAACAACAGAAACTGGCACATTCGTATGGCCCTGCAGCACTGTGCTGCAAGCTCTGAGCTCCCGTGGTGACGCCACAGCAGTGAAGCATCCTCTTGGGCGGTTCGGACACAATATGAGCTGTTGAGCGCCCAGTCTGGTGCACACTCCCCCCGAGAGTGTGGCGAGGTTGCATATTACTCCAAGCTTGCGGACATTCGCACAACCGCCTAATTCCAAACTTGCATTCGCCATTTTCCATGCCAGACCGCGTGTCCAGCATACACCTGTTTGTCCAATTCGGCGCTGTGTGCGCACGTGTGGGGCGCCCATTCTGCGGTCTGCTGCTGTTCAGGGAGTGAGGGACGTGCACGAGATGCTGTGCTCAACGGCCGTGAGTCTGGTGGAGGGCGGCAGGACCGGCTACTTCTCACCCATGCACATGATTGTTCTGAAGAAGCCCGAGAATGCCGTGAATCCTGTGAAGAAGGCCACTGCCTGAAGAGGAAAGCCTGTCAGATGCTGTCGTTGGACCGCCTTCGGTGGTCCGGCTGGTGTGGGTCAATTTCGCGGATCAGCTGCCGTGGGGATCGGCGTCTGTCGGTGAATTTCCGTGGCCAGTTGCATCTCAAGTTTGGGGAACGCATATGCCATTGGGCGCCAGCTGCAAGTGGGGCGAAGGTGGGTCGCTTGGCCTTCGACTCTCATGACAACGCTGCAAGTTGGGGCCTGGCGGGCCCAGGGCGGGACTCGGGTCGGTGTGACTATTAATGCGATCGCCGTATTATTGCTGTATTCGTGGGTAGTTGCGTTTGTTTCTCGGATACCTGTGGGTGGCGCGGGGCGGTAGCATTGAGTGAGAGAATCCTGGAATAGCCCATGGCATGGGGAATTGATTGGAAGCGGGGAGCAGATGATTGCCGCAGCAATTTGACAGAGTCAAGTGGGCTGGTGCGACTGCGGCTTCTAGTTTGGGGAAAGGAAAGACTCCGAGCATATCTTTATGGTCATGCTGCTGCAGAGGGGTCTCAAAGTGCATGCGGACCTGATCTGCAAGGTTTCGGAGCGCCTTGTGGCTGGAATTGGTAATTGCCGTTCGTGGACTCGTGCCATTGGCAATTGGCTGCAGGGATGGGGATGGCGGGGGTCACCAGTGTCGCACCGCTTGTGGCGAAGGGGTGCGCGCATAAGAGCATATTTATCGGTGGGTGCTATTGTCCCGGCGGAGCTATTCGGCTATCTGAATAGCACCGCACGTCAAAAAACTATCATTAACGCTTGGGGAGCAATAGCACCCCAATAGCACCCCCGGAGCTATTCGGTGCCGAACGGCACTATTTTGGCCCCGAATAGCACCGTTCGGGGCCGAATAACACCCCAGAATAGCACCGGTGCTATTCGCACAGAGCATTGTAGTGCTGTTGTGATGCTATTCGGCGTAGGCATAGCACCCACCATTGTGGATGCGTGCAGGGGAGCAATAGCACCTGTGCTATTCGGCAAATGCCGCCTTAGGAAGGTAGCCCGGCAGCCAATGAGAACCGTTCCTGGAACGGTGGAACGGTGGAACTGGTGGTGCCCCGCCGGTGCAATAGCACCCACCGATAAAGATGCTCTGAATAGCTGCGGGGGTGCTGCTGGGGTGCTATTGCTCCCCATCCGTTAATGATGGTTTGTTGACGTGCAGTGCTGTTCAGATAGCCGAATAGCTCCGCCGCGAACATAGCATCCACCGATAAAGATGTTCTAAGTGCATTTCGCTGTATTGCCCAATAATAAAAACCTCCACCAGAAGATAATTGCATCTTGTTTCCTTGTGGAGGCCAATAATTATCTTATAAGATCATGGCTAGCAGCATCGAATGAAGCGTTACATGATGGAGCAAAATGGACACAAGTAGCCCTGCATCGCATTTCTTGCGAATGGCCCAGCCATTGACCTTGCGTTGGGGCACCTATACTAGAGGAAAGGAGTCCAACAAGGTGAAAGGAAAGGAGAAGGGATGTGTGTGGAAGACACAGAAACCGAAATGTTGGCTCAACTGTCGGAATTTTGTGTCCTCCATCCCCATGGTACATCGGTGATATCATTTGGCTGCTTGTGCCACACTGTCTTGATGGGTTGCACAAAAGTTGCCAGGTGTTACAAACTCATATGGGCCGCCCCCCTCAGCTCCCATGGCATGTTATCCCCAAGATCTTGTGTCAGGCCCTCCCTACAGTGCTGCCCATCTCTCACGGCACAGACAAGCTGCCAAGATGTGGATGTCGATCTTCAACGTTCGCCCTTGTAAAGGTCTGCACCACGCACCACCAGTCATTGCCTGGCGGAATAGGAAATCGCCAGTGGAAGTGATCCACCAAAAACCGCGCAAAGATCGATGTTGTGCTGCTTGAGAATGTGCAGCTCCATGATGCTGACGTGTGCAGAAAGCGCCCCATTGCGCAAAAAATGACGGCGCAGATGTTGACAATTAGGAACAACATGGAAATGTTCGTGTTTAAGCACGTTTTCGTGTTTCAACGTTTCCGCCGGGCCGGGCTCCTTGTCCCGCCCAGGTCCACACACACACTGGACCAATACATTACAAAGACATTGTTTTTCCCAATACAACCCGAGGTACCCACAACTTGTGTGCCCAATCGCTTCGCTAGTAGTTAAGCCAGTCCCATACCAGACTCAACCCTTGAGTCAGACCCACCACGCCTCATTCCATCGTGCTTAACTCCCACACTTGCCTCAAATCAACCGAGCATCACCCTAATAGGGGGGGCCGGGCGGGAAGCGAAACAAGATAAGGTGGGGACCGAGGGGTGAGCCTAAGTAGCCTCCCCGCTCGCGCCCGCCAAAGCCCGCCGCTCCCAAGGGCGCCAAAAACCACTGGCTCTCCTTGAACGCGCCGAACTGGCCACTGACCCAAGGTACAGGGGGACAGAGACCCCAAGGGGCCGTCAAAACCGGTGTACTGAAGCAGCGCTGGCCCGACTGGGCCAGCGCACCCGCCCCTCGTCGCCCTGGGCGGAAACCCCTTAACAAGATAATTAATCCCATTTCCGCCGGGCCGGGCTCCTTGTCCCGCCCAGGTCCACACACACACTGGACCAATACATTACAAAGACATTGTTTTTCCCAATACAACCTGAGGTACCCACAACTTGTGTGCCCAGTCACCCTCGGACACACGAAGCTCCTCCGGAGCAGAAGATGTGGCCATACCTCTCATGCAAGTCTCGGGCGGTAATCGTCATCCACCCGAAGAAACGGTAATCCCATTCCGATGGGAGTCAATACACATTGATGTACCGCCACATGGCAGCGCTACGCCAGTCGCCCCAGTGGCGGATGCGCTGCTCAGGCACCTCCAAGGCGAAGCAGGCCGATGCTCCACCCGCGCGAAGGCCGTGGTGATCAAAGGCGCCGGGGTGCAGATCCGGCGAGGAAGCCAAGAGGTCCCTGAACCAGGTCGAAACCGTGCGGGCGGACGGGTCCCGCTCACCGGGGAGGGTGAAGAAATGCGTCGGGGTGCCACCCGCATCCGCCCAAGCGCGGTCCTGAAAGGCGCTCCAGCGAAGGATGAGATCCACCAGCTCGGGGGCCCCCCGGGACGGCCAGGAGCGTAGGCGGATGGCGGGGTCCGTGTCGCGTTTCAGCTTGGTCTTGCATTCCCGGAAGACAACGACGCCGTCCGCCACCCGCACGTCCGGTAGCATAATGAAATGGCCACTCTGGGCCCGGTTGAAGAAAACGAAATCGAGGAGGGCGGAGACCGACGCCCGCAACAACTGCAGGTCCTCCGTCCCCAGGCCGCGCTCCAGGATGCGCAGCATTAAGGTAGCCGGCACCGGCGCATGGGAGGAGGCCGGCTCCGGGCATTGACGACGCCAAGACCGGGTGAGCAAACGGGTCACCCGGTCGAAGGCGGAAAACTGCACGTGCCCGGCCACCTGGTGCACCATGGAGATGGCGGCCAGGTACTGGGGAAGGCTCCGGACGCCCACCCGGCCCTCCTCCCGCAAGAAGCGGATGTAGCGGTAGATCGTAGACGGGCGGGCGGGCAGGGCCTGGAGCTCCGCGGAGGTGCAGAATGCCTGGAATCTGGAGAACTTGGCCTGCATGGAGCGCCGCGTCGACTCCGTGTAGAAAGAGAGAAACTGGGACTGCATCCACGCGCAGTCCGATTGCAGCAATCCGTCCACATCCAGCCCGTAGAGGGGGTGATCCGTCGGCAGCGGCTCCACCGGCAGCGGGTCATCCGGAGGAAGGTCGGGCTCCGCGGAGGGGGACCGGGCCCCCGCGCTTAGGGAGATCTCCGAGGGCGGATGTGAAACGCCCGTAGGTTCCATTTCGGCGGAGGAAGCCACGCCGGAAGACTCGGATCCCCGGGGCGAAACATGCCCGGATGGCGGGGAATCAGAAGCTCCTCCGCCGCAAGAGTCCGGAGCGGCGGGAACCAAAGCGCGCTCGGCCAATCCGGCGCGACGACGACGGCTTCCACGGCGGGCCGGGCGGCGAGGAAGGAAACGAGCCGGGGAAGGAGGCACCACGGGGGGTTGCACCAATTGGCTTCCCCCGTCCAGTCCTGGAGGAAGGCATCCGTCCCCGAACTCCCCACGTCCGCGTGCAGGCTGTTGTACCTTGGACAAAGGGAATTGGCCGCGGAAGCAAAGCGGTCGCACGTCCGGCGACCGAAACGCCGAGTCAGCCGGCGGAAGATGGCCGGATTGAGCTGGTAGTCGTCCGCCACCCGGAACCGCGACAGGCGGTCCGGTATGACGTTGTCCTCCGACCGGATGTAGTCTGGGTCGAGTAACAGGTGGCGGGTAGAGCAGACCTGGTGAAGCTGGCGAAGGGGGCGGAGGAGCTGCTTGGAGTGTGTAGTCATGCTGCGGAGGCAGTACATGACTACCTGGTTGTCGACCAGAAGTTTGAGTCTCGAAGGAAGGCCATGGGAAGCATCCGGAAAAAAGCTGCGGATGGCCAGCTCCACCGCCTGCAGCTCACGCACATTGATGTGCATCAAGGAACTGTAGCGCGCAGTGGCGCCAAGAGGGGAAAAGAACCCCAGACCAGACTCCAAGACCCATTAAGTACTGCACCCATCTCTCGCAGTACACCGGCTGGCGACCGGCGGGTCACTCTGATCCCTGATGACTCATCCACTGCTGGATAGTCCTATTACAGCGCCAAGTACTCCAGTACTGTGGCCTGCCTGATATTCCCAAGGATGGGATAGGTTAGAGATGCCGTTGCCAATCCAGGCACTCTCCTGGTAAAGTACTGGTGAAGTGATATATTGTAAAGGCGGTACGCATTACAGGCGTCCCCCGCCGGGGAAGACTCCGTCCCGGAGTCGAGAATACACAAAACAAACACGAAGACATATCACACGACACAAAGGCATGACAGGTACAACACAACCCAACCATGGGTCCACTGGAAAGAAAGGTGCGGTCATCCACAAGAGTCGGGTGCCTGATGCTGACACCTGATGGAGCCCAATCATAGGGCCACAGAACTGGCGGTCACAGTCTGTCTGCAGATCAACCCAAATCCCCAAACGAGGCCTGCATCAAGGTGCCGGACGAGGGGCGCCACGGCCACGGCCGCGACCACCACCTAAACCCGAACGGCCCGTAGTGCGAGGGGTCCACCCTGCAGCTACGTCTGCATCCTGAACGCAAATGCACACTGTGTGTCAGCCTGAGAATACTCAAGTCGTCACTCGAGTCCTTTTCCGACCACCTCTGCGTCGGCGACCAATCGCAGGGTCGGATCCAGACGACTGCTGCTGCAGTTCGTAGGCCTGTAAGAGCTCATTGCAATGCGTCAGGTTCTGTAAAGGCTCCCATGTGTTGTGTTCATGGCCAAAGCCTTTCCATTTAACAAGGTATTGTGGCATCTTCTTATGCCGGGAACGGAACTGACTAAGTCTTTTGTCGAGAATCCGTTCCACCTCGTATTCCAGCTCACCATCCAACTCCACTGGAGGAGGGGGACGAGTGAGACCTGGACCTGATTTGTATTGACTCAATACAGATACATGAAATACTGGATGGAGAGCTCGCATAGAATTGGGGAGCTCCAACTTGTAAGCCACGGGGTTGATCTGCTCAATGATCCGGAAGGGTCCCAACCACAAGGGAAGTAGCTTCCTAGATCCCGGATGCCTGAGTTTTATATTTTTGCTGGAGAGCAACACCATGTCTCCAACCTGATATGCAACATCGGACCTGCGCGCATCTGCATACTGTTTTTGTCTGTTCTGCGCCGCCTGTAGGTGTTGCTTTGCATCATTGAGCACAATGTCAATCTCATTTACAAATTGCTTGACCGCTGGCAATTTGTCCTGAAGGTCCGTCTGCTGCTCATCCCTGAGTCTACATCGTATTTCACGATGTTCCCGACTATTCTGCAGGCCTAAGGTTGTTGGAGTCACTGGATGTCGCCCGTAGTTTAGATAAAAGGGCGTATACTTTGTGCTCCCCTGCTTTGAGTTGTTTATAGCAAACTCTACCAATGGGAGATGTAAATCCCACTGGTCCTGCTGTGGGCCAACATAGTGGCATAGCGTATCTTCTAGAATCCTGTTCATCCGCTCTGTTTGACCATCAGTTTGCGGATGGTACGCTGTACTCAGCGCCTGGTCGATCTCCAATTGCTCCATAAGGGCCTTGAAGAACTTTGATGTAAACTGTGTTCCGCGGTCTGATATTAGTGTCTCACACATACCATGGTGTCTAAACACATGGTCTACAAATAGTCTAGCGGTCCCCACCGCATCGACGTCTGATGTTGTGGGGGCCATTCTTACCATCTTGGTAAGCCTATCTACAAAAACACAGATAGCGTCGTGGCCGCTTCTGGTCCTGGGTAACTGAGTGATGAAGTCTACTGAAACACTTTCCCACCGTGCATTCGGAATAGGAAGGGGTCTCAGCAAACCCTGAGGTCTCTCTGCACGATGCTTATTCCATTGGCAAACATCGCAAGCCTGTATGTACTTTCTGATATATTCACGCATGTTTGGCCACCAAAACGTTCGGCTAACTTGAGCCTCGGTCTTAGTGGTACCAAAGTGACCTGAGTATGGGCAATCGTGGCACTGCCTGCACACTTCTGCCCTAAGATCTGTAACGGAATCCCCCATAGGGCCTGTACCAGGGACGAAGATCTTTGACCCACGATACCAAAGATCCTCGTGCTGCGTGAGGACACCTGACTTCTGCAATCTGATACAGTCGGGGTCCTGGGCGCAGCCTACAGCCAGACGTTGAGTCAGAGGAGTGAGTGACCCTGGGGGAGCGGATGGGCGGCCCAAGGCATGCACAGTCTGAACCCCGTCCCTTGCACCGCTGGGGGCTGTCACGGCAGAATCGCACGGGATACGACTGATCGGGTCTGCTACATTCAGTCGCCCTGGCCTGTATTCCCACATGTAACGAAACTGCTGGAGATATTCTGACCAGCGAACCTGCCTCCTTCCCAACGTCTGCTGGCTATCTAAATATGTGTTTGGACAATGGTCTGTCACCAGCACCATGTCCGAGCCTTCTAGGTAGCATCGCCAGACCCGAAGTGCATGCACCACACCTAGAAGCTCTTTTTCTGTTACTGAATAATTAAGCTCTGCTTGACTAAGCTTCCTGCTTTCAAATGCCAGAGGGTGCTTGTCTTGTAGTAGGACAGCCCCTATTGCTGTATCACTGGCATCTGCCAACTACCTCAAAAGGTTTATCAAATACCGGCATACGCAATACTGGTGCGATGTGTCAGGTCCTGTTTCACACCTTGGAATGCTTCCTCACAAGCGCCTGTCCCCTCTGAGCGTGGCTTGCTTTTGTTAAATCTGTTGCTGGTCTACTCTCTTTGAGTAACCCTGCATGAATTTCCGAAAGTAATTTGCTAATCCCAAGAACTGGCGTACTCCCCGCACGTCCTGGGGCCTTGGCCAATCATTACCACCTGTGTCTTTTCGGGATTCATCGCGAATTCCATCTGCTGATCGATGGTGTCCCAAGTACTTGATTGAAGTCTGATTAAAGTGGCACTTATGCAACCGTGCATAAAACTTTTGTGCCCTCAGGACCTCGAGGACCTGCCTGATATGGATTAAATGCTCTTCTTCATTCCTGGAAAAGATTAAAATACGTCCAGATATACAAGGACAACACCCAATATAGGGCCTGAATATATCATTCATAATCGCTGAAATATTGCAGGCGGTTTGTTTGACCGAATGGGAGCACTTTAAATTCATAGAGTCCCATCGGTGTCTTAAAGGCTGTTTTTTCTCAATCGGATTCCTGTATTTGATCTGTAGTACCCCTGCATCAAGTCCACAACGCTAAATACTTTAGCATTGCGAGGTTGATCCAGGAGGTCATCCACCCTGGGGATTGGGTATTGGTTTCTGATTGTTGCCTTGTTTAAGGCTCTGTAGTCTATACACATTCTAAATGTCCCGTTGGGTTTCCTGACAAATAATACAGGAGCCCCAAACGGACTGCTGCTTGGCTCTATCAGCCCTCTTTTGAGTAAATACTCAACCTGCTCCCGCATTTCTTCTAGTTCTGCAGGACTATATCTAAACATTGGCCTGTTCAAAGGTCTGGTACCTTCCTGCAATGGTATAGAGATAGCTGCTCCTCTATTTGGTGGTAATCCTGGAATATTATCTGGGAACACATCAGAGTATTCGTCCAACATGCTTTTAGGCACTGAGGATCGACCTGGTATTCTGTGGTTTATCACTGACCGGTTCTCGAGGCGGAGGTGGGCCCATTTCGGAGTCCGCATCTGGTTCCGGTCCCTCACGTTCTAATGTTCTAACCATCACAAAACAAGATGGACAACCCTTTCGGACACTGCGCCGAACCTGAATGTGGGTTAACAACTTTGAGTCAGCCCGGTGCTTAACACGTGCTGCAACGTTTGTTTGTAATACCACACGTCTGGCACCCTGCTATAGCGAACTAGTTTGTTCTGTGTAGTCGAGCACGGCCTTATTTTCAATGAGCCACCCATCTTCAAGAATAAGATCAAAATCGGGTGCCATGCTCATCACTGCACATAGGAGTTTTGCTCGGTAACTCTATATTTGAATGGGAACCACTACTTGTCCCACTATTTCACCACTAGAACCATTCGCCATGGTTACTGTTTCTGGTTCCTGATCCTCAAAAGACAATCCAATCTGCTTACAAAATTCCTTACTGATATAATGCATTCCTGTAGCACCTGTGTCAATCAAACATCGAGCTGGGGCTTTTGAAACTTTCCACTTTAGCCCAAGGGTAAGTCTACCCTCCTCACTTTGCATTGCTGCGTATACTGATGGAACTGGTGGATCGTAATACACCGTGACACCCCATGGTATTCCTGGCAAGTGTCGCCGTTGTCCTGATTGTGTAGGGCTCATAAAGAGTACTTGTCCCTTACTATACTGCGCAACCACTTGCATCCCCTTTAATTCAGGGATTCTCAACTGTCTCCAGTTAGGCACCACTATGCATGCACTAACTGTCTGAGGATGTTGCTTCTTCTGTTCTACATAATGCTTGATGAATTTCTGTATACTGTTGAAAGGGGCATTGAGCCATACATGCTCACCTTCAAGTTTTCTGGTGAGAAAATCATCCTCACTCCACCACCTTGCACTGGTGCGTTCCACCGGGTTCGAACACGCATCCAGTGTAAATGCATGTTACTCCCTTCATGCCTGCCAACACGCTGATTTCGCGGCTGGTGTGTACGCTCCCCAGCTGCCCGCACGCGCTCGTGGGGCAATGCTTGCCAAGATTGCTGGCCGCCCTCATGTGGGCGTGAACTGCCATCGAGCCGCCTGGTGATGGCAGCCCTGACGGCCGCGTTGCGCCACGTGGCAAGTTTGCGTCCCGCAACGTTTCGCGCCGGCTTGCCCTTGTGACGGGAGCCGGCCGCGCGTGACCGAGACTGGTGCCGAAGCGTGGGAGCCTTCGGCAGGAGGGCGCCGCGCCAGTTGGCATAGCAGAAGAAGCAACGTCCTGTGGTTCGCAGCCATGCAAGCTTCGTAGTATCTGCACTGAGTCCTGGGTTGAACGAAGCCTTGCCCTGGTGAACTGAAGTAGAAGGATCCGCCCTCCTTCCCAAAGATTGGGATCTGGTCACTGCTGGAGATTCAAGTCGGGCCTGCTACGCAGGGCGTCCTGTAGATCCCTCCCCTATCACGGGTAGGCCCATAGCCCCTGTGGCCAAGTACCCCATGGGGCGCTGGCCAATGACCGCTGTGCTGGTCCCTGGTGCTGTCCCCTTGGTCGCTGCGACCTGGCTTTAGGTTGGGGGAGTCTGTAGATGCAGCCTGGTTGCCCTCTATCTGAAGGCATCGTATGAATCCCAAGCTGATCCATCTGGCTGGAGGGCCACCTGCCACTGTAACTGAGGCGGCAAGGCACGGTAGACAAACCAAATCTTCACCTGGTCCGCCAACTCTGTCTTCAGGAGGCCCATTGCGGACTCCACCTGCCTGATATACCCAACAAGATCTCTGGATCCAAGCCCTCTGGAAATCTGCTCGAGATTCACCAGCCTGTTCAAATCTGTGGCCTCTTCCCCAAAGGCCCCAGCCTCCATAAGCCCCTTGAAGAACGTCCAGTCAAGCCGTCCTTCATTCTCATACAGGGCTTCCTCTGTAGGATGCTCTCGAAGACGCGCCAAGAAATGCTGGCGTGCCTCCGCCTCAAGGTAGGTCGCTGCGACCTTCCCCCAGTGCTCCTGCGCAAGCCCTGTGGCCCTGAAGTAGATGGCCAGAGCCGAAGCAAACCCCTTGAAAGGGGTAGAGCCGTTCCAGCTCTGGGGTCTCTTAAGCGTGCTGGGCGGGATTCCTGCCTGCATCTGCTGGATTCCTGCCTGCACCTGCAAAATTCCTGCCTGCACCTGTGGAGCAACTGCACCAATCTCTCCACTCTGCACACCCACGGCTGAACGCAAGTCAACAGTAGCAGCAACAGTGGCCTGTGGCTGAGCTTCCACCTCAGCCTGTTGTTCAGCGTTCATCTCTGCAAGAACAGCCCTAATAATCTCCCTGAGCCCCTGCTGGGAATCTGCCCCAATAGCAGATGAGCGCCCTGCCTGCAACTGAGATACAGAAACACCCCTGGGAGCCTGGGGCACTGCTGGGGAACCCCGGTCGCCCCCTTCAGACCCGGTCGCCACTGCCCCTGTTGGGTTGCCTGAATTGCCCCCCACCTGGATTTCTGCACGAGCCTGGGCGCCAATCTCCCCCTCGGCAGGCTCTGTCACCACTGGTGTGCCTGTAGTGTCCCCAGAAGGCCTTCTTGCAGGTCCTTCTGCACCTGTTCCTGGTTGTCCTGGTCCTGGGGCGATCTCCTCACCACCCTCTGGATCCAGGATCTCTCTCTCAGCATCTGCTGCTGAGCCAGCCATCGTCAATCGACAGGAGGCCCCTGGCCACGGGCCCCCAGCCTCTGGAGTTTCTCTGGCTGCTCTCTTCGCCTCTTAGGCCCGGTTCGAAGTGGCTCCGAAACCAATGTAGCGCGCAGTGGCGCCAAGAGGGGAAAAGAACCCCAGACCAGACTCCAAGACCCATTAAGTACTGCACCCATCTCTCGCAGTACACCGGCTGGCGACCGGCGGGTCACTCTGATCCCTGATGACTCATCCACTGCTGGATAGTCCTGTTACAGCGCCAAGTACTCCAGTACTGTGGCCTGCCTGATATTCCCAAGGATGGGATAGTTTAGAGATGCCGTTGCCGATCCAGGCACTCTCCTGGTAAAGTACTGGTAAAGTGATGATAATGTATACTGTAAAGGCGGTGCGCAGGTGCGCATTACAATGGCATTCCCTTATCAATTACTAGTAATCATCATATAATATCTGCAGGATGTATTTGGCAGGCACAATGACCGCAAATAGTACCAGCCCTTCAGGAGCATGTATAGCGATATACGAATTCAGAAACCTGAACACACCATTGCACCAACATCTGCCCTTTCGCCTATGATAGGCGTATTGACCGATCATTTCTTTCTCTTCAGCCCAAACTCGTGGACCCATCATATGACAAGCAGATGTGCCCTAGGTGGGCTTACACAGAGCTGGTGGCTTCCTTTTGTCTTACCACTATGTCACGTGACATCTAAGACAATCCCCAAACCTATGGGTTGCGTAGCTGCCTATGATGCTTGTAGTACCGGTGTTGCCTTGTAACAATAGTAGTATTGATGGTGATCGCATTTTTATATTGCCACTTTGTGAACAACATTGCATGAACGGCTTTTCTTGGCTTACGAAAACTCTAGTATTGCCTACCCTATAGTCAACCAATCAAACCCATGCCCCTCGGTAATATGTTTTGTATTACCTAACGCATTAAGAAAAAAGACAAAGAGGTGACTAGGAAGCCGTCAACTCCATGTATGTTATATGATGAGTCTATGATGCTACCACGAATGAGGGTGCACCTGGCTAAAAGCGCTCGATTGATGGCAACCGATTGTGATTCGGTGATAGTTTACAGTGGATCATTCCACCTGCCTGGCAAGCACTGGCATCGAAAAACAGCTTAGGCACTATCCTAGAGCGCCATAAATGTAGCATCTACCCACGTACATCTGCCGTTGAACAGATGCAATCTAGGCGGTCCTCCTGCAAAGCCGCAGATGCCAAAACCATCTCAAAGGAGCTAATGGGCAATGAATGTAGTCCCGATGCTTAGGTAAGCATTGCAATTGCCTCCTTACCCATAAGCAAAATGGGATATTGTAAAGGAATTAGGATCGGAGTTGCAGTGAGAAGCAGAAACACTCAAGTCAAAGTGGTGGGCCCATGATGCACCGTCTTACATAGAATGTTTGTCTTATATATAAGACCGACTCCCAAAAGCCGCATCCCCTAGGGGTTGTTACTTCTGAAAGCAATACAAAGGAACCTTCGATGTCCTAGCATGCCAATGGCTAGAAATCAATCCACATAACATTCTTTATTAGAGCTCTCTATATAATACGCCCAAAGCCTTGACACCCCAAAATGATAACTGCCGGATGGTATGAGTCCATCCTTTATATCATAGGTTCATATTATGAAGGTCTCTAAGACTCTCAAGCAATTCAGGTTACTCTTGATACACCAACGTGATACTCTCCTCATTATACAAACGTTCCATCATAATGACCCAATCTTCTAGCATCAATGTTCCGACCCAGCCTTAACGTTCCTTACCTAGCCTTGAAGATCCTTGCCTAGCATCGACAATCCATTCCCAAACTTTGATGGTCCAATCCGGCCCTTAATGATCAAGTCCTGATCTTAATGATCCAGTCCCGAATTTAATGGTCCAGCCCCACTAGAGGGATGGGAGTAATGGGAGTCATTGTCATCGGTATGGCCGCATGGCTTCGGAGCATGGAGGAAGCAAATCAAAGGTTAAATATCAACCCAACATCTCAGAGGGTTAAAAAGGGATGCAGTTTGAACAATAATCAACGATTGTTGCTTATTCATAGGGTTAAGGGAACAAGGGAGTTAGTCACTCAATAGTCATTCTATGATCAGTACCCATTCACTGTGTTCTAGTAGATTCAACCCGTTGTGCCTTGGTAGATCATATAAGTTACTAGCAGAATAGGCAAAACATTGGGGGCACTTAAATATTTGCCATATAAACATCATGCCCATAGGTTATATATACTTTTTTGCAACAACGCCACTCATTATTGTGTGTTATAGGACGACTAGGGTCCAATTGGGCTGTTGTGCAAGTCTTCTATAGAAATCCAGCCGAATTGGCTGAAACTCAGTTTCAGTGGGTGGTATACTACAACAGGACTTTGGCAACGGGCTGCAACCCGTTTGCTATGAGAGCAGGAAGCTCAACCCGGCCGAGACCCGGTATAGTGCATACGAGCGTGAACTACTGAGCATCACTTGTGCAAACACAAGCTTTGCGAGGTATCAGCCACTCCCTGGCTGACCATAAATGCGAGTGAGAAAGGTGGGGGTTATATCCACATGTGGGGCACACGGCTCACACAGACTCCAGCGTTCTATTAAGAACTCTTGAACGTGTTGCATGATCAACCAATGTGTGGCATCCGTCAGTTTGCTCCCTGTTGCAGTGCCCGCATGTTGGCTAGGGCCCACGGCACCAGTTGCCCTTGGGTTCCAGCCCCGCCTTGCATCATTGTCCTCCTCTAAGCTGGTGCCAAACATCTTTTGTCCTGTGCGCTTCTCCCTCTTTGTGCACACGGTCCGCTGTCCAGGATGGGGTGGCAGGTATGCTTGCCCCAATGGCTCTGATGACCCAATGTCCTTGCAAATTTAAGGCACAACTCCAGCAGCTCAGCTGAATTGGCTGACATATATCGGATATGTCATCCATCATGGCATCCACCAACATGAGCTTCTCCTTAATGGGATCTAGCAATGATATGTATACCTGCAGGGTATCCTTCAGGTGTATACTGCACACACACCATGCAACCCGTCAGCACTACTTCTGACATTTCATATATGTTCGATTATATGAACGACACCATAGTGACAAACAATGCACAACACCAACAACACCATAATTGAGTGATGAGCAACAATTGCTCATTAGTGGGATCCATCATAGCCAAAAAAAACATCTGATAGACCCATTTGGAGTCGCTAAGTGCCCCTTCTAGATTGTGGTGCATATCACTACAAAATGGCAAAAAGTTGGTGCCACCAACCCATTGTATAGCCCCTTGTTGTCCAAGTTGTCCATGTCGCAAAGAAAATCCTAGAGGTTCAATAGCTTGGCCAGAACCCAGGAGCCCATGGGGTATGCCTCCACCTTGAGCCTCTTGCTGCACCTCTTGACAGATGCCAAGATTGGAAGGAGGGCCTCTACGTACCCCCAATATGTAATCTCGATGGGATTATTGTATTCGGGTGTAACCCAAACCATCTGTCCACGGCCTTCCCCAGGCACACAATTCTTTGCAATATAACAAAGGTACTATTCCATCGAGTTTCCATAGACCTGCCCAGCTGGAGCACCCTCCATAGCTTGGGCCTCTTGCCACCTTCGCCCGACTCATCAGAGGACATCTCTGATACAAACACCCCCTCCTTATCACTAGAAACTACGCTATTGTTCTCCCTTACTAGTTCCACTTGTAGCCTGCGCAGCTCAGCAGTGCCTTTCGTGCTGGCACACATGTGGTTGACCAGCAAAGAGACCCCACTATTATTCCAACATAGGCACAATGTCATTAAACAATTCCTAAGCAACAACAGTTGTAGCAATTGTAGCACACAAAAAAGTATACAAACATGCGTGAAAACATAGTAACACTCACCAAGACACACCTATATTATAACTTCTTCCTCCATCCCATATTAAATGTCCTCTATTTGAAAGGCAAAATTCGTTACAAGAAATGCTTTAAAAGTACAAAACAAGGTCAGAATCAGAAAGATTGGGTCCCAAAACCCCTAACTACCAATTTCCAAGGAAGAAAGGTCGGTCCCACCCCTTGAAGGGTACCCTCGAAATTGCCCTTAGATTCGAAAAAAAATGTGCCCGCCGATTTCGCTTCCGCTGGCTTCACCACTGCCGCAGTGAAGGAATATACCCCTTGCGTGGAATAGCATTGGTCAAACGCGCCTGACGGTATTTGGATCGTTGTGGCAGAAGGCCATCGTCACAACGTTGACGATGCCAGAAATCGCCGTGACCCTAGATCCGAGATGCAAGGACCTGCAATGAGCGGAATAAGCCAAAGTCAAGGACGTTCAAGCCTAGGCTCTATGCACCCTACCACTCCAAGGTATTTGGGTGGCTTTGCGTGGACAACTTGCCTTGATGGATCTTTGAATCGAGGCCTTCGCGCGCAACTTGGCCCACGATCCATGAATTGCCACTAGCACCCCCCTCTTTTGTGCGGTCCACAATCCATCACCACATATATCGTTTGCCCTTGCGAAAGAGACATGGTGTTAGCCACCTGACCGTCCTCTTTATATCTAGCGGCCTAGAATTCCACAGAAAAGCCAATTCCACAAATCTGGTGTCAACAACAATTTCCACAATCGGCTGCCACTGAATACGGTGCTGCACTTTACCTTGTCTGTCAACTTGTCAGGGGGATTCAGAGCCACCCTCTGTTGTCTTGATAGCACCAACAGAGGGCGAAAAGTCTTGGCCGCAAAAATTCGTGGCCGGAAGGCAGATCCGGTCCACCAAGCCAGCACTGAATTTCAGCTGTGAGCTATGCCGAATTGCATGATCAAGCCTTCGGAACTCGTTTCCTATCGCCGCACTTCCTCGGGCGCACCACGCCAATCTTATATCCGAATGGCGTGGTTAGGTTTGCATGGGCGGCTCCGTTTCGCCGCCACGAAGGCGTGCTCCTCAAAACAGCGAAGGCAACCTTTTTCGCGGAATCGTTGAAAAACGGGTGGGTTTCGGGCTGGAGGACCCTTACTACAAAGTACTGCCAAATCCTCAATTCTTAACGGATTGACTTGAAACTTTGACCGTATACTCTGAAAATGTAGGCGCAGCTTTGGACAAAATTCTATTGAGAAAAAATTAATTTAAGGTTGAAAGGTGATGTGTCGAAGTCATAGAGGACATTTAATATAGGACGGAAGTAGTATCAGTCTATTGCATCGCACAGCTTCTGGCCGCCTGTAGTATGGATGGTGTGGATGCATAGGTTGGTCAGGCCATGGGTTACGACGCTATGGAGCAGGTGGCAGGCACAGCATAACCAATCTGCCATGCCGGCTCTGGGTTGCTCCCCAACCTCATCTCCCGCCAGCTCCCCCCTAATAGCCCGTTGGACATTGCTCCCGGCATCCGTGACAAAGGACGCCCTCTACCCCATCATCCCATACTTCTCCAACTTCTTCTAAGCCAGCTCCACCACCACTGAGTACATAAGCAACAAAAGCAAATGTTATAAACAAAAAACAACACGACCAATTGGCAGTTGGGAAATCACTGCTGCCTATTCATTGCACAATCCCTCAACTTCATCCGTGATGCTCTCTGCCTCCACTGGCACCAATCCCATGCACTTGCTTTGCAACCAGCACTTGCAGTTGGCGTGGCTATTATGCCGATGCATCTCCTCTATCCAGTGGATGGTTATTAAAAAATACTCCCACCACGTGCGGGAGACCCAAAGGTCATAGGTGAAGGTTGGCTACACCTTATTCCACTCCTCTATTCCCCGCAGTTTCTGCAACGCTTGACGGTGCGTAGACACCACCTGCAACAACGACAAAAATACCACTCTTAGTTTGACAACCAATGCAATTGTGTGTTGCAAACTGCATCACATAAACACCACGGGATAGTACAACATATTGCACATAATGCATACGACAACAATGGTAATAGCCGACCTCATTGGTGATGGCCATTTGGCTGAATGAAAGGCAGTGGCTATTGAGTGTCTTGCACATATGGCAGAAGTTTGGAGACTCAACAACGGATAGCTGAACGTTGTCCGCTGCAATCAAGTGAATGATTGTTGACTGCGTTTGATGCCATGGGGCAGTTCCCGTGGCAAAGGCCCCCTGCTCCATGTATTGTGCCACCTCAACCTTGTGGCCTTCTTCATCCGTCCGTGAAGGAAACTCAACTATAGGGAAAGTGACACTATCCCCTTGTGCTTTGTATGTGAGCTCCATGGCAATGGGCAGGTCTGCTGCGTGATTTTGTGGTGCCCCATATGCTTTTCCATCATTGAGAAGGATGATGGCTTGAAGGAAATCCCTTTGCCACACATGCGGCAAATGATCTTGTTGTGGTCATCTTCCTTCCCCGTAACACTGTCGTATCTCACAAGGATACCAGGTTGCCCCTCCTCTTCTATATGCAATAGCTTCACCCACTGGCTGCTACTCTGCCCGGGCCCCAGTAGTGGGGCCACACACATATTGGTGCTGGAGGCGGCCCCCACTCCACCCCCTCCCTCTGTTCGGGCCTACTTGCCCCAAGGGATGCATTCCCACCCTGGATGCCGGCCACGCACTTCACCCCACCACTGCTTCCAAAAGCAGTCCCCGATGCTATCAACGGGCCCCCAGGTGTTGCCACTAGTGTAGTTGCAGCTCTCACCTTGCAGTTTACTGATGCACCCTCAGGATCCCTAGCCAGCGACAGCCTTTTGGATGCCATGGCAGCTAGTGGCTATTGTAGGTTTGGAGCCCCCACAACATTGGGTTCCGGATCTGAGTCCCCCAAGTCCCCTGTCACTATATGCACATAATCAAATAGGTCCGGGAGTGGGGCGTTGCCACCAATGGATACCCTCGGGCCTTCCACCCCTACCACTGCCACAACCATCTCTGCACCACCGGATCCCTCATCTGGGGGGGGGGGGGGAAAGAGTGTCCGCCTTTCTGGGCACCCCTATGTCTGGCCCTAGACATCCCCCACGTGACACTGTGGAGCGCCACCTTGGTGATGCCAGGCCGGGGGGTGGGACTCCCTAGCCTTCACAAGCTGCTGCCACTGCGTCTACTTGGTCTTGCCACCCATCGCAACAAGCACAAATTGCACACCACGGGGGTAGGGGCACCGCGTTTGTGGACTATGGGGAGCAAGACCCACACTTCAAATCTGATTACTGCATTCCCATTGGTACACATATGAATTTGATGTTGTTATATACTACGGGATAGACTCTGGAATGGGTTTTAGGATGGCCTGAAACGGCCTCCATAACGGCCTGGAATGGCCTCCAGAACGGCCTGGAACGGCCTCCAGAACGGCCTGGAATGGACACTGAACTGGCCTAGAACAGGCTTTGGAATGCCATGGGCAGTACAAGAATGGACTCCTAGGTAGGCCGTACTTTGCTAGAACGGAATTGGGACAACTACACACCGTTCCAGATCTGTCCTGAGTCCATTTCAACCCAGGGACAGGCCGTTCCTTAGCCGTTCCTGGGCCTTCTAGTCTAAGGATGGGAACAAACTCCAGTCCACTCTCATTCCCATTCCTATCCCCGTTCCTAGTTTGTGCCCCTTTCGTGATGGCCCACCTCTGCTCCAAGTCGCCGAGTTGCACATACCTCGCTACTAGTGGGCCGCTAGCCCATCGAATCACAAGCATTGCTTAGTTGGAGATCGCTGCAACCTCAACACAAAAAGACACCAGGCAATATGAAGTAGCCCTAAAGAAGGCCAAGGAAAAAAGCCGAGAGGCCGATGCCGCCCGTGCTTCCGCAGAGGAGCACGTAGCTGCCTTGAGCAACCGATTGCTCAAGCAAAAGGAGCGAGCACGAGAGGTAGAGGAGCAAATTGCGCGGCAACCCAAGCAGCCTGAGAGGGAGCCGAGTCCGACTGGGACCAAGATGCTAACAATTCCAGAAGTTTAAGGACAGGATTGGAGAACGGTCGGGCGACCCAGGGCAAAGCGGAAGAGCCCCATAGTAGGTGAGGCCTGGAATCAGCAGCCCGACAGGATAAGGATCGCAGGCCCATTGGTCGATACCACAGGCCCCTCGGCCAACGTCGCAGGCCAATACGCTAGAACCCCTGAAAAGCGGGTGAGATCGCAGGTGTACGTTAAGACACCGAGCTATAATGATCGGACCAACGGCGAGTCGCTCACTGAGAGCGCCCGTAGGGTATGTGAGCCCAACCCAAGCAGGTCGAGAGGCCCAAACTAGAGCCCGCGAAGATTGGCTTTGCCGGAATGGGGGCTGGATGAGAGCTCAAAGGTGTTGGAGCTTAGACTAGATCCCACATAGCCATATAGCAAACAGCCGACATGTCGAGCGGTATGGACCAAGTTCCATAGTGATCGGCTCAGTGACCTGGATGAAGGCTGGAAAATGGCCTCAAAAAGGTTTGACATGTGGCTAACCACCGCAAAGTTAGTGAGGATACAGAGGTGGTATGGCCCCGGAATGGCAGATCAAATTGCCCGGGAGGATCCTAATTGGCCGGAAAAAATGGCCTTTGCACTTAGGCATATCCATGAGCCATGGGATCTTAATGAAGGCAGCCCTGAGAGGCCGGACCTGAATGATCCTCACTAAAGATGGGAGGAAATATTTGAGCTTTCCATTTCGTCCTGCGTGTCCTTGTTGCTGGGAGATATGTCCAAAAGAGTGCAGGTTCATCGAATGGAAAAGGAGAGATGGCATGCTCGCAACTAGGATCGGTTTGCTCATGCGAAGCAACTTGATAAGCAAAAAGCTCATAGAGATTGTCGGTGCACGGAGCGGAAAGCTCAACATCGGAAAGGGATAAGCAGTTGAATCCCAATAAGTATGAGTAGAAGTGGGCAAGAAATAGGTAGCGTAAAGTTGAGATCCGTCGTTTTTTCTGCAGACAGTAGCCAAAAGGTACAGCGGGTTGAGTCAGTGGATGTGGCTAACGAGTTGGACCCTGAGGAGCAAGCCAAGGCTTTTAAGTAGCTTGAAAAGCGCCAGTGGATGAAGAAGCTCACAAAGCGAAGCCGACTCGGAGAAAGGCCCAATGGGCAGATGAGTCGAGTAGCGAGGATAGCAGGGTAAATCGTCCAGCCCGTTTTGGCGAACCGTCACAGCCTAGGAAGGCAATACAACCTATGAAAGCACCATAGCCTGAGAAGGCTAAAAAGCAGCCCTAGAAGGCAGAGACGCCCAAAAAGGCACCGAGATGAACTCCAGGTAATACTTCTGGTGTTACTGACATGGAGCCGGTGCATATTTCACATGTCCATATGCAAGCAAATATGGTTGATTCTGCTAGACATGATGAAGTTGTGTATGTTGGATAAGCAAGTACTCCAGCGAGCCCCATTCCCCTAGAGAGGCAGGAGATATATGCTATTGTAAAGAAGTAGGAGGAAGCCTTGGAAAAGGCAAGGGCAGAAGCTGATAAAAAAGCCCAACTGCTGGCCACAATGGGTAGGGAAGAGTATGCTGAATTTCTGAAGTTCAAGGAATCTCAACATGCCCACCAGCAGACTTAGACCCCCCAAGAAGAGAGCGATGCAAGTTAGGGAACCCAAGAGATCAAGTATATGAAGGGTTAACCTGATCCTACTTATCAGCAATGCCGAGATGCGTACCGGTTGTAGGAGACCCGGCGGGCACCAAGAGGTCCAACTCCGAGAGTGCAAATACCCGTTGTACAAGATATACACGGGTGTTGGGACACCCTGGGGGAGTTCCATGACCACTACGGTGGAGTATACTACAAGGGATACTACCACATGCATGGCGGCAAGGCGCCCTACTGAGCAGTAGTCCCCCCGGATGCACTCTAGAGAATTCTAGAACGGTTGTGTCCTCCTTTTGAGGCGCAGCAGAAGGCCTTGGAGATCCATGTGCTGGATCTCCAAGAAGCAACCACAAAGTGGCAAGCCGTCCAGAGGATGGGCAGAAAAGTACCCCAAGAGGGAGCACAGTCTGGACAAGTTGTTTCAAGAGTGCCAATTCCATAGGCCCCCCAAGCAGCACAGGCACCTGCCCAGCCCTTTACAATGGGAAGGCTAGGACCAGGAGTAGGACAGCCGCAGCCTCATACAACGCAGCAGAAGATCGAGAGGTTGCAGGCATTGTCCCCATTTGGTCTTGAGCAACAGAGGTATGCTACACAAGCACAACCTCCTGCTTACTCTAGATAGCAGCAGCTACACATGGCACCACAGGCACAGCAAGGGCCGTAGTTTCAGCCACCCTTGCATGCCACGATGCAGCCACAATTGGAGCAGCAATACGGTGGGCCTTCAATGGTACAACGACAATAGCCCGTGGTGCAGCCCATGGAACCTCAACTCTAGCTATAATAGACATATTTCCACAACGACAGGCAGTGGGGCCCAGGCCAGTGCAGCAGTTGGCACCATTGCAGCCGGCAGGCCCATCGCAGTAGTAGTGCAGCGACCCTTCTCTATTCCCACCATCAAAGGAAGAGGAGGAGTTGCTATTTGCACAACCGCATTACATGCAGGCTCAGGAGCCACCTCATCAAGAGGGAGTTGCCTCCGTCACAGCAAGACTCCAAATGGCAATAGACAGACCACCGCCGCCGCCAACAGACTACAACCCCTTGGGTCCTAGGTACCTAGGGTTGGGTCAGGAGTACTTGACAGTTGCGCAAGAAGTGCCATTTGCTTTTGTATTCATGCAGCTTGAGAGGGAATTTCAGGTGAGCATGCCAAAGATGAACAATCAAGTTATTAAGCCCCTAAGGTAGATTGAAGATAAACAAAGTGGTTACAAGAAATCATTATGTATTTCAAAACCATTGTTGCACCCCGGAGCCAATGGGGATGGATAGCACTGAATACTCTTGAGGAGTCAGTGAAGCATAGTCTGCTTGCCCAACTGGGGCGTATATGGGGAGATCTATATGGGGAGATATGGGGAGATATCATTGATGCAGAAGTACTTTCTCAGCCAAACTTCCAATTGTCTTTGGAGCAATTTAAGTATGGCATGGAGACACTTTATAATCACAAATGCTCATACTTTGAAATTCGGTCTGACATAGCAGCCTTCACAAAAGTACGGACCTTAGGTTCTGATACAATCGAAATACATGCAACTTTTGGAACAAATGTTTCTCAAGTGTGAGAAAGACATGGATGACTTTTCCAAATTGCATACATTATACACAAGACTCCATCCTGATATCAAGCGAAAATGCTTGTTAAATAAAGATGATGAGCAGTGGTCCACATATGCCAGCCTGAAGGCTCATTTGTATAAAGTTGGACCTACATATGACAAGGAATATAAGTCATATGGTTTACGTTTGCCTGGCAACCGCACTGGCAAAAGCAATGCAAGTAATAACCTTGGACCGAATAAAATCATCAACAAGCATTATGCTTTGAAGGTTGATAACAGGGGCAAACCCATTCTCCATATAAAAATGAGGGTTTGTGGAGTACCGGTAAGTAAGATTCATAATGTGGATGCACAGGGGAGACCCCATGAAGAATGCGAGTATGAGCCCATCAAGGCCATTCGCGACCCCATGGAGGGCAAGCCCGTCACAAGTCCGTCCCAGCTTAAAGACACCACGATCAAGGTGTTGAAGCAAGCTGGAAGATGTTTATAGTACTTCAAATCTTTCTACACCAATCATCTATCAGACAGGACTTGTGCTGAGCAAGGAAAATTGCCACCCATGAAGGTGAGCACTCCGCCATCTAGGAGAAGTTGTTACGAACACGGTGTTTGGTGACCGGCCTGATGTGGGGGACGCCCTACTAATGGCCACTTGGTGTAGGGGACGCCCTGCCCAAAGTATGGTAATATATCCCCAACCCACTTATACGGTATGGGAATAGGTTGGGGTGGTCCCGCCTAGGACCCCGTAAGGACCTAGGTGCCCGGCGAGGCGGGTTCGTGGCTCAAAGAGGGCAGAAGCCCCACACCAACAATCTTCACATACCATTTGGTTTTGGAGCCACCTAAGGGTGGCCCACCACGCCGAGCACAAAGACTGGGCCAGAAGCAAGCCCGGCCCTCCCCGGCCTCCTCCGAAATGGAGGCTGAGGAATCGGACTCATCAGCCCGAGAGGGCAACTCAACACCCCAAAAGGGGAGACCGACAATTGGGGTCAGTCAATGGGAGGATGCAGCCCAAGAGGGCGTGATGGAGGTTGAGCCAGTCCGAGAGGACCAACCGGGGCCGTCGGCAAGCTAAGTGCTGGAGGAAGCCGAGGACCAGCCCATGGCAGAAGCCGAGGCCAAGGGAAGCCAAGAAAAGGCGGCGACCGAGAAGATGGCCGCCCTACTGCAAGACCCAAGAGTCAAGGTTCTCTTGGAGAAGATGGCAGCTGTTATGCACACCGGCCTAATGTGGGGGATGCCCTACTAATGGCCCCTTGGTGTGGGGGAGGCCCTGCCCAAGGTATGGTAATGTATCCCCCCAACCCACTTATATGGTATGGGAATAGGTTGGGTGGTCCCGCCTAGGTCCCCGTAAGGACCTAGGTGCCCGGCGAGGCAGGTCCACGGCTCAAAGAGGGCAAGAGCCCCACACCAATAATCCTCACATACCAGAAGTGGTGCAAATCACAATGTTGTAAATGCAATTTGCCGAAAAGTGCGAAAAAGTAATGTGACGAATGAAACACTTTGTATTCAGCCAGTAAATTGTTAGTATAACGTGGCACTTGTGGTACTTGTACCTAAAGTATCTACGGTGAAAAGATTAACCAGTGAACTACAGGGAATGAACTCCCAGAGTCTTAAAGACTCAGTAGCCCGAGAGGGTACTAGCACTCAAACTGACCAGTCTGGCCGCATGCTTTGTCATGAGCACTTTCAACACATAGTGTCACTGGTTGCACACCAGTTTACACTAGATGCTTGTGCTAACCCAAAAGGGGATAACGCTCTTTGTGAGCGGTTTTGCTTGACTGCAAAAGGCTTTCTGGAACAACCTTTTTGCAGAACGAGTTGGGTGGATCAATCCACCGTTTCAGAATGCTATGCCATTTCTGGAACATTATTACACAGAGCGTGCACAAGATCCCGCCAACATTGGTGCATGTATTTTATTGCCCATGTGGTATTGTTTTACAGAACACCCACGTTTGCATAAAATGCGCACCTTGGTGTACTACCCCAAGGGTACATAGCTGTTTACATAGCCCAATGCTGACCAGACTAGTTGTACCGCCATGGTTGGTGTCCCTTGGCCGGTAAATGCTTATTGTGCCCCCCCAAAGGGAGCAGCAAGATATCCATCAGAGGGGTGACTTTAGATCACCCTCATCTGACTTTTGCAAGCCACGTAGGCCACTAGCCTGCGTCCGTTCTCTTTGACACCAACGCCACCGGCACCGTGTATATTAACATGATTTGTTGTCGTTGGTTAGGCTTGATGATGCCTAAGCAGCCACATTTGGCTTCAAATTGGTAGTTACGCTGATTGCACTACTTATAGTGGCTGGCGCGTACCACTCGTTGTGCTGTGGATCCCACTGAGTTCTCCACACCCCCGAGTGTCTATCAAAACCCCCCTGAGGAAGAGGTTCTCCTCACAAATGGCTCCTCACTCCCTTCTTTGGGTGTGGTGGATGTTCCTTTAATTATTCAAGGTTACAAGGACATTGTCCGTTGTGTGGTTATTGACTTGTCCGATAACTGTGGCATCATTCTTGGTAACAATTGGCTCTATGAGCATGCCAGTATCACTAATTATTGTCATGGGCACATTCGTGTTGTTTCTCGTGGTTGCGAGATTACCCTTTGCGGTACTTCAAATGTTGCCACTTCTTCGCACCCCACTTTGGGTTCTTCTTCTACCCCTTCAACTGTCTGTCGTCTGGGTTATTTATATTCTTTGGGTTATGCTCAGCGTGCCTACTATTGGGGTACTCCTCTCTATTTGGTTTTGGCTCGCAGGGTCGGCGATCTCCCTAAGGGGGATGCACCAGGCCCTTCAGCCCCTTTGGGCATAGGCGGAGAGACCCCTCCATGTTGTGAGACCAAGTCCGCCATGGTGGACCCTGACAAAATCTCCATACTATTGGAGGAAAATAAAGACCCCTTTCCCGATGAACTACCTGCGGGCCTCCCCCCTGATCGGGGAGTCGCCTTAACCATTCCTTTAGAGGAAGGTACTAAACCGGTAAAGCACCCAGCTTTTTGGTACAGTCCAAAAGAAATGGACGAGATAAGGGAGCATATAGATTAGCTTCTATGGAAAGGTCTAATCACGGAGAGCAGTAGCTCTTTTGGGGCCCCGGTACTCTTTGTACCTAAGCCAGATGGCAGCCTCTGGATGTGTATTGATTACAGGGTATTGAGTAAGGCCATCATAAAAACAAGTGGCCCATACCAAGGATATATACCTTGTTGGATCAACTGCAAGGGGCTAAAGTCTTCTTAACCGTTGACTAGCAGCTGGGGTACTATCAACTTTGCATCAATAACGTCGATTGTGCCAAAATGGCATTGTCACTCTATTAGGCCTGCATGAGTTCAAGGTCCTTTTGTTTGGACTTGCAAATGCTCCAGCGATGTTTCAGCAGACAATGCACCACATCTTTGGTGACCAAATTGGCAAACACGTTCTAGTATATTTGGATGACATACTTGTTTTTAGCCAGACTGCTGAAGAGCATTTACAACACCTTAAACAAGTGTTAGAAGTGCTACAGCAACAGAAATTATATTGCTAACTACACAAGTGTCAGTTTAACAAGGAGGAGATGTCCTATCTAGGACATATTGTGTCTCAAGAAGGCATTTGGCCAGACCCGGAAGAGATTGAACAAGTGAAGAACTGGCCTGTGCCATAGTGGGTGAAGCATGTTCAACAGTTTCTTGGGCTGGCAAAATACTTTTGAGAGTTCATACAGGGCTATTCGAGAATGGCCACTCCCTTGATGGACTTGACCAAGAAGAATGGTAAGTGGGAGTGGACTGCAGAGTGTCAATCAACATTGGAGCATATAAAGGAGTTTCTAACGATGGCTCCATTGCTCAAAATGCCAGACCCCAACAGACTATTTGAGGTCATAGCAGATGCATCCCAAACTGTTGTGGGAGCAGTCCTCATGCAGGACAACCATCCCATTTGTTACGCAAGTAGAAAGTTCCTCCCTGCAGAGTTCAACTATAGCATGACAGACCAAGAGGCATTAGCTTCCGTGCATGCCATCCAGTTATATGGCAATGTTACCTTGAAGGTACACATTTCAAACTGGTGGCCGATCACTGCCCATTGACTTATCTTAAATCACAACCACAATTGAGCAGGCGTCAAGCCAAATGGTCTGAAATATTTCAACAATTTGACTTTGTTTGGGAATACCGCCCAGGGCGAAAGAATGTGGCTGATCCACTTTCAGGAATTCCTCCAATCCCTGGTGAATAGGAAGCTAAGAGGAAAAGTCAACTGGTTGTTTGTGGCTTGAGGGTAGTAAACAAGTGGGGTAACAACAGAAAGTCAAAAAGGACGGTAGAGGCAAAAGACCTGGCCTTCAAGATCCATCAGGCTTATATCCAAGACCCCCAACTTGAGTTTTTGAAACAACAACAAGAATTGCGCTGTACATATGGCCTTTGGTTGCAAGGCGAGCATGCATATATACTAGCAAGTCTAAGGACTAAAATCTGCTAGTTGGCACATAACCATCCAAGTGTAGGACACTTTGTTCAAGCCAAAACCCTGGACTTAGTCCAGCGGTATTATTAGTGGCCAGGAATGCAACGAGAGGTGCAACTATATGTTTACATCTGCTTGGTTTGTCAACAGGCTAAATATTCTCATCAAAAGACCCCAGGCTTGTTATGGCCATTGGGCATTCCTGAGGAGCCATGGACTAAATTGTCTATGGACTTCATTACTGAACTGCCAAAAACGAAGGGTGGTCATGATGCTATTGTCGTATTTGTTGATAGACTGACCAAGATGGTGTGCATTGCAACCACCACAAATGAAGTCTTAGCAGAAGGAGCAGCAGACCTCTTGGTGCAGAATGTGATATGACACCACGGTCTCCCCTCTACGATAGTGTTTGACAAAAATATTCGGTTCACTTTCAGGTTTTACCGGTACCTGGCAGAGAGGTGGAAAGTGTAGCTCAACCTGAGCACTGCGTACCATCCTTAGACGGATGGCCAGACCGAAGTCATGAATCAGATTCTAAAGGACTACTTGCACATTTATACACGTTCTGACCAAGACGGGTGGGATGAACTGATAGCCATGGCCGAGTTTTTAGTGAACAACTCGAAAAATAGTGGAACATGAGAGACCCCGTTATATTTGAACTGCGGTCGACACTCAAGGAGTCCCTTAACTTTTGGGATACAAATTCAAAAACCTGTGAAAGGTTATGACCATCTGAATGCCTGCAGCTTAGCAATGGCCATCGATAGGGCACAACAACTTTATTTGAGGCGAAATGGTAAGCCCCTCATAGAGGGAATATCAGCAGTGACACGATTTGATCACCGTGTCCAATCAGCACTGAGAGAGGCCAAGGCGTGCTCAGAGAAAGCACAAGCTAGGCAGTCAAAACATGCTGACCACCATCGGAGGGATGTGTTTTTTATTAAAGGAGATGACGTCCTTCTTTCAACACAACGTATTGCCCTGATTCAGTGCTTTGGGACTCGAAATTACTACCGAAGTGGATTGGGCCCTTCACCATCCTTGACCGGATAGGTTCTGTCGCATATCGACTAAAACTCCCAAAAAGCATGAATAAGATGCATCTGGTTTTCCGTGTATCAAAATTAAAGCTTTATAAGGCTAGTGGCAGAGTACAGCCACTCCCAGTCCCTATCGAGATCGAACGGGAGTTGGAGTATGAAGTCGAACGCATTCTTGATAAAAGAATCAAAAAGCGTGGCCATAGACAGGACTCTATAGAGTACCTTGTCAAATGGCTGGGTTACGGTCATGAGCATAGTAGTTGGGAGTCAGCAAAAGCATTTGCCAATGCATAGGAATTGGTTCAAGCATTTGAAAATAGCAGAACTCCTATTGCAAATAAGCAAATTGGTCACAGTATGAGACGTACACACTGATGTGAGAAAATTTGTGCTTTGCATGTGATAGGCAATTCTGCGGTGGGCGCAAAAAAATACCGGATATCGAGGCCCCCGTTCCCACACGCAATTTGGACATATGAATATTATGTCCATTGCCATCGTGAGTGGTGAGAGAGTCCAAAGCGATGGCCCACTGGTGACTACCACTGATCATGGACGCGGTTGAGGCTGGCACCTCAGCTATGCCCTGCGTGGATGTGGGCGCGTGTGGATGGCAGGAGGTGGTCGTACGGGGGGACATGCGGGATGATCCCTGCATGCCCTAGACATTTCCTAGACTTGCGCAAGCCGAGAGGTCATAGATTAGAACTTATAAATTATACATAGTAATGACATTCCAACCGGTAAGTTGAAGGAAGAGTTTTAATGAGGGTTGTCTGCAAGAAAGTTTTCCATGTAACAAGCATTCTTTCTCTTCAGTATTTGTGTAATAACTACCATATGGTTAGCTGGGCATGTGTTGTGGAGCTACTTGGGGGCAGGCAGTAAATGATGTTTTCTGCAGCTGTATTACGTAATCTCGCTGAGCCATCCTTATCTATAGTTTTATTATGACTTCCTGGTTCCAATGCATCTTTCAGCACTCAGTTCTATGGAGTATTGAGGAAGATATGGCCTCTTGAAGACGCAATACTTAGAGGCCGGGTGCTGGGTGGGGATGGTTGGAATTAGAGCTAGATTAGGTTGATTATAAGTGACGGGGGCGTTGGGACACGGTCCGGACATTACACTGAGCTGTCATTGTCTGATATGACGCGGTGGACCCGCGACCGGGCACTGCGCGGAATGTATGGATGCGTGCCGCGCGCGTCAGACTGTAATCGCCATTCGGGCCTTTCTCTGCCTCGCCGCGAGGCAGCGAACCGCCGACCGCCGCTGCGAATCCACCGCCTGCACACGGCAGGCTTCGGGGAAGGTCCCCGAGCGTCCAAAGGGCCTACCGTGCTACCGAACAACCGAGCACCCCGACAACGCCCGCCGGAATCCGGTGGAGAGGCGCAGCATCGAGGCCGCGCCATCGGGTGCGGCGACCGCCCCCAGAACTCCGGAAACCTGTGGCCGCCCGCGGGCCGCAACAGAATGTGGCAGGATGCACAACCCGGCTCTACATACAGCAGGCTCATGAGCCAAGCATATGTCTACTCTCATATCAATGCACTGGGATGGGGGCGTCCCACCTCCCTGAGGGGGACGAATGTTTCGCACATTGGCCTGATGTGGGGGACACCCTACTAATGGTCTCTTGGAGTGGGGGATGCCCTTCCCAAGATACGGTAACAATTCTCCAACCAGACTATATTATTATATGATATGGGGGTAGGTCGGGGTGGTCCTGCCTAGGTCCCCGTAAGGACCTAGGTGCCCAACGAGGTGAGTCCACGGCTCAAAGAGGGTAGGAGCCCCACACCCACACGTATCACTTGCCAACCGACTATCGCTAGGGAACCTTATATGCACCATTGTCTGCGCAACAGGGGCACTTTGAGCTACTTTGCTTTGGAGGTCGTGGAGTGGCGGCACCGTATTCGGGGCTGGGGTGGGTGGAAGTCTGGCACCATGTGGTCGTATATTGATGTTTTTTATTTACCCATTGAATGGGACTTTCGATTGTTCGGATAGATGACCATCATTGCCCATGACCTCCACAAAAGATTTGGGCATATTTTCTGCCCCGGCGGTGCCTCCAGTACCCATTGAGAGTGAATGTGCAAATTGTTAAGTATGGGGAGCTAGGGTGTTTGGAGGTCATGATGATGGACACCTTTTTATGTTGTCTTGTCATGTGTTGGAACATGACCGGGCGGGTTCAGGAGACCGGTCAGACAGAAAAAAGAACAACTAGACCATTATCGCAAAAACGAATAGTCCCGGCCACTGTCGCAAAAACAAATGGTCCACTGCCGCAAAAACAAGTGGTCCACTATTGGCAAAAAGAGTATTCTGGCACTGTCGCAGAAAGAAATATTCGCCGTGCCCATGCAGTCGGAGGAAGCAGGAAGTCGTGCGCACGCGCACCGGCAGGCGGGCGCTGAGCAACATTTAACAGCGCCAAACCGGTGAGGTTTGGTCGTCATTGCGGTCGGTTCGCTCAATATCCTCGCATCTCTGGGCCGCATGTCCCAGGTAGTTGTCGCGCCCATACTTTGCCACCCTTCAATATTAGAGCACCGCACGCGCCTTCGGCTCGGCCTGAACGGCCCACGGGCGACTGGAGGTCGGAAGAGCGGAGGCATGGCCGGTCGAGGCGTCGCCATGGGTTGGGCGGGGCCCATCCTGCTGGTCACCGCCCTGTGTTTCGCGGGCGCCGCCGCCCAAGTTCCTACAACGCACTTGGCGGTGATTTACCTGAACCGATTCAGCATGGCAGACGTGTCCGCCCTGGTGGACCCCAGCTTCGCCTACACGCACTACCTGTTCGCCTTCTGGCTGCGCGACAAGGGCGGGCCCGTGGACGCGGCCCGGGTGTGGGTGGATAACAACTTGGGCAACGATTCAAGGATCCAGGAGGCCCGCTCAAGGGGCGTGAAGTTTATGATCTCTTGCGGCGGCGGCACGGGCAGGCCACAGTTCCAGGGAGGCTTCCGCGGCGGGGCGGTGACGGACGGCGCGATGTACGGCCGCGAGGTGGCTGAGTTCGCTATGGCGAACAACTTCGACGGGGTAGACTTCGACATCGAAGGTGAGGGGTCCCTCGCGCAGCTCGCTGGGCGCCGGACTCAATGCAGGGCGCGGCTGGTCGGACGCAGCGGGTTTGTGGCCCCCAGGGAACTCGAGATGGGCCATCCCGCCGGCATGCGATGCCGGGGTGGGACGAAAGGCCTCCATCGAGTCCAGACGCCCCGACCACGGCTTGCGACTCGAGGCCGTGACGGTTGTTTTCGTCAAGGGTGCGCCGATTTGTGTTCTCTCGACAAAAGGGACCCCCTTCTGTTTGCTCTGTGCGCCCCCTGCAGGCAGAAGGGGTTTGTGACGCCGTTTCATCAATTTTGACGACGGCCACTGGTCCCGAGTTCCAACGGTATGCTCATGCCGATCTCAGAATTGGTAGCACACGCCCCTGGTGGCGAGGAAAACAAGGCCTCGCTTCTCACCTAGTCCCGACAGCGAGGAACGCCATGGGGCCCCGCTGGCCTTGGGAACGGGGTTGTCGCTGGTTCCGCGGCGCTCGTCGTTGCGCTACCTGGCTGATCGTCCTTCGCATAGGCGGGCCACTACAGCTGCCCGGCTGCCTTGCGCTTTCGATGACGACAACCGCCTTTCAGTATGCGATGTCCCGTGGTCAAGGAAAATGCTGGAGATGCTAATCATCGCAGCGGGTCATCGTTGTTCGGCAACGTGATTTTGAGACACCGATAGACCTTTCTGTGCCACCCGGCGTTGCCAGACAAAGGCAGGATTTACAGCATCTTTGTGCTGGGTGAACAGAGTTTTCTTGCAAAGAGGATGTGGGCCTATGTTTGATTTCATTTCATTTTTGACCATTGTTTGTTGCAAGCAAATAAGTTAGTGAATTAATGAGGGACTCCCAAATTCTTGGATATGTGCGCGTGCGCTCGCTATTGCTTGCAAAATGCAAGACGCACGCTTTGCCTGATTGATGATCGAATCTGACAAATTATGGTGCATTTCATCCTCTCCAAAATGCATTCAAGAAGTGTTGTCCGATTCTGTTATGCCCGGGGAGACCACCTAGGCGAAAGCATGCTTTGCTATTTTTGAACAATCCACCCAGAATTCACTAATGCCTTGGTCATTTTATTTCTAGTAGTTGGCCCTTCGCCAATTTTGAACCTGTTACTCCAAAGCCCGAGTTTGAACGTGGGTTCGTCAGGGTGGCCGTGGTGATCACCATCAATAGAATGCATGGTCCCTGATGCTCTGCGAATATCACAGGCCCTGCTCAGGTCGCCCAATCAGAAATTCAATTTCAGACGTCAATCACCTTCACTGCTGGCTCATGGGGCCTCTTCATAGCAATTAATTAGACCTAGAAATGTTTTGCCAATGCACAACTCCGTGCTCTGTCAATCAACATAGCTCTGACCAAATTACATCCACTTTCTGCAGGTTGGGCGCAGGCCAACGATGGACTTGGAACTCAATGGTTGATTGATGCCACTTTGGCAGCCAAGACAACCTTCCGTAATGGCATTATCACCCATGCACCTCAGGCGCCCTACTTCTCTGATAGGTGGAGTACCAATTTTTTCCTTGTGCACCAACAAGTAAGTGGCTATGCACATCTCCCGGAGTTAACCTGGCCCGCGGGCTTTTCACAGGAGAGCATTATGCACAATTTGCCGACAATCGTTGATTGAAAAGCGTTTTGCTTATTGTTGGATATATTATTTATATACTCTGGGATCGCGTGTTGATGTTGAAAACTATCTTGACCTAATAATGAAACCATATAGTCTTGGCCATATCCTTTCATCAATATTTTTTAGGCAGTATAGTATATGGTAAATTTAATCTCCCTCATTTGGGGCCCAAGCGGGCCCATGGCTCCACGCAATCTCCCCCACACCTTCCCATATTGAATGGTCCACAATTTTGTGGTCCTGGTGATATAAAATACTCGTTGTTGTACTATATTGCATTTCTTACATTTTGTAGTCCATATTGCACATGTTAGTGCTTGCTGACTGTGCCATAGGTGGGAAGCATGATCGACTTCTACAACATCCAATTCTACAACCAAGTTACGAGCGAGTACGACACCTATGAGGAGTTATTTGAAATGGCAACAGGGGGCTCAAACATGACGGCCTTGCGCCAGATAAGAGATGGCACTTCCTTTGGCTTCCCCGGTATCCCCTTGGACAAAATTGTCCTTGGCAAGCCAGTGACATCCAATGGTGTGGTAAACACGGGTTTTGTGGAGATGACCCAACTTTCCAGGTTTTTGGTGCAAGCAAAGGCCAAAGAAATCTTGCCGCGTGGGTTCATGGGTTGGCAGTGGTTCTTGGACATTGAGGAATTGGACAGCCAATGGTCACATGTGATGGGATCCGCATGGACCGGCTTCCCAATCCCTCCACCGCTTCCTGAGAGGCAAGGGCCGGAGATCATCATGCTGCCACCTCCACCTGTGGGCAGCGGGCAGTGTGCAGGCAGCTACACGGTGCAGTCTGGCGATTCGCTGTCCAAGATCGGCCGATTGTATCCGGATACCATTCAAGTTGGTCAAGTTTTGAAGATTCCACCTTGCGACCCTGGAGTTGATGGTGGAACACCTGAACCACCAGCGGCGCCAACGACACCAGGATTGCCGTCGTGTGATGATAATAATGATGATGAAGAGGAGGAGGATTTTGACGACGGTGATGATGATGTGAATAATGCTGCTCCCATTGTCCTTGTCCCTCCTCCAGCGGGTAGTGGGGAGTGTGCTGCCCTGTACGAAGTGGCTCCTGGAGACACCCTGTTTGCGATTGGTCAGATGTTTGGCCTCCCATATCAGGAGGTGTTTGCTGCCAATACAGATATCCTGCCCGATGAGAATACCATTGAGGTTGGTCAGGTGTTGAAGATCCCACCTTGCGATCCTGGCGTTGTATCGCCTTGAAAGTTGACACGATCGGACCCGCCAATCTGTTTTGAGGGAGCGCCTTGTTCAAGTCGCTGAGCTAGTTGTTGTATTGGGTGAGCAATATGGCATCGACTACCAGGATGTTTTTGCCCTCAATACAAATAAGTTGTTGGACCCAAGTCACGGAATTGCCAACCATTACTTGAGGCTACCCTGCGTAGGATCACAGATGCCACAACACGTTGTACCTCCACCAATGGATTTGAATGGCTGCCATGTGGGATGTAGTGTCCAACTTGGTGAGGCGGTCCATATTTTGGCTGAGATGTTTGGCCTCTATTGGAAGAAGATCGTTGACGTCAAAAATGATAGACTGACATACCCACGCCAAGACTCAGAAGGATTCCACCGTGTTCATCTTTGAGTAGTTGATGCGATGACGGGAACGGTGTTCTTGGGATAGTCTTGACGCCAGTGGAGGGACATCTGTTGCCACGACTTGATATTGGTGTTGTCTGCCGAGCGGAATAAGAAGGACTTCCAATAGTTCGCTTTGGCCAAGCTCTAAAAGAGGGTGGCCTGCATGTTTTGGATGCATACATGTTCATGCCTTGAACTAAATTCCAATATGAGCCTTATTTGGAGTGCACCAAAGGCAGGCAGAAAACGTTGTGCAGTTGGATCAGATCATGGGCAATGTATTGATTAGCGGTGGTTATCCGGTGTGGTTGAATCCCATCCTGGCGAAGTGACATACCTTGGAGCTGTAGCAAACCAGAACATGAGCAGCACGGTTGCACTATTTAACGAGTCACTGTTCGTGATGAAACCTTCCGCATGTTCGTGTTTTTCAACTCGGGTAAGGAACGCATGTGTGGCAAGTCTACGGGCATACATCCGCTCGCCGCGTCATTGCCACCCACTTGCAAAAATGACGTACAGGAACTTATCCCCAAAATGGATGCGTGCCCCAGCCCACATCAAGGCAATGCCCATTCCGGAATAACATGTTTCTCTCCAGAAAGCACCCATGGAGGCCCTTTGAAGTTGAAACTGCATGCCATGTTTGATTAGTCATAGCGTCACCGCACAGTCGTTTACCATGGCCTGCTAAATGGGATGAGCAGCAGGGTATCCCGTGAAAATGGTCAGCAACCACCGTGCCAAAATATGTTTGATGCTTGAGAACAGATAAACCACCTGAACAAGTTTTATGAGGTGGCGGTCTGCCTTAAGGAAGACAATTGCTTCCCGACGGCAATCTGTACTGCCTCATGGCCAACGTGAGCACCTCTGCTCAGGCATGTTATTCAAGTTTATGTTACGTTTACGGTCTTATGCGTAGACACGCAAATTTGCAAACACGGTTATTTTTATGGCTGCCATTACGTTTTTCTGGCTCGCCTTGGCACCCAGGTTACACGATGAAAGCCCGTAAGGCAAGGGTAGCGATGGTGCGGAACAAGAAGCGTCTTTTCGGCAGTCCAGCGCGTCTGGCTGCAACTCCCGGACTCCCTAGGTCCGTGTATATTACCTTCAAGTACACGGGGGTGTCTTTACGTTGTATTCACGTATTTTGAAGTATTTTGACGCATCTTTGCGCGTCAAATGTAGAAACTACTTTTACGTGTAGAACCTTGCCTATGTTCAGTTTTTACGGCGTAATTAACAAACCTGCCTCTGCTGATCACAGCAAATAAAGTACATCTATCATCAACATTACATATCAGCGTTTGAATGACCGTTGTCAATGGCATACATATCGTGTTCCCAGTTGCTCCCAACCGGCCGGCTCAACAGTGGTACCAACGCATGCAGCTGCCCTCAAAAATAATGTGATGGCGGTGACGGAACAATTCCATCGTTGAATCCACCCTCAATGCAATGCGGATCGCAATAAACACCCATTCCTGTCCCAATCCCACTAACAGTGCACTAGCACCTCAACGGCATCATTCCTCGGCTAGCCAACACTGCAGCCACGCCAAATGTCACACTTTCTCGCCCCCGAAGACGAGCTCACACAACGAACTCTAATAGTGGCTCCACAAAGATCTCTCATTCTTAAAAAGTTGCTTGCGCGCCGGGGGAGAGCTGCTTCCTTTGCCTCGATTTCCCACTGTCCACTTCCGTATTGGAACCAACATGGGAGCAGCGCGTTCGCGCGCCGGTTGGGCCCATGCGCCTCAAGTCTGTATCCGCCTATCCGTCGTACATCGAGTCTGTCGCGCTGAGAAACGGAACGAGTATTGCTTCGGATTCGGTCAGCCTCTCTGAGGCTCGACGACGGGGTTCACTGTGTCGTGGTAGCCCAAAGGTCCGTAGTTCGCCTGCCGTGCGGCCAACAACGCATCGTCAATGGGGTTAGTTCCACAGACGTCATTTAGCCGCACGCGGCAGAATGCGCCCCTTCTGCCTTGTCAGGGATAAGGGATGCAAACCCCTTGTTTCTGTGTTATCGACCTCAAGCCGGCCTGGGACCCGCGAAAGCAAGGGCCAAAAGCGCGCATTGGCCCAATCGCGCCGAAAGGCCAAGGGACAGAGAGCGAGAGAAACTACGAATTGAGCGGGTGTGGCACCCCCAAGGCATGGTGAAAAATGGCGAAACACATGGCTGCATTCCGTGATTTCGGGTAGCTTGTGCCTACGGAGGGTGATCGATATGCGGCTTCAAGCACTTTGCCTTGTCTCTCTGAGCATGGATAAAATTACTCAAAATTGGCAATTAACAAGAGAAGAGGAAGAAGAGGATAAAGATAAGGATTTGGGTCCGTAAAACTGGGCGGCGAGGCCAAAAGCAGCATGGCCGAAAGACTTGTGCAGTTCTGGACCAAAGAACTCGTGAACCAAAGCGGTGCGCACTGCCAAGCTTGTGCTACGATTCCACACCTCGGGGGTGCCAAGGCTGGCAATTGGGATAACGCGTCCTGACATAAAACGTCAAAACTGGCTATGGCACGTGTCTCCACGGGCCCCATACTGTCAGGCATCTACAGTGCCCCTGATGACCTACAAGTACCTCGTAACGCTCGACGAGAAGATCAGATAGGCGCAGGTAGAGAAACGGCACGCACGCTGCAAGGCGATTCGACAGACGTCCGGAAACATAAATTTAAAAATCCAATTTCGGCGTTGCGCGTTTTCTATCAGCTTGTGTGTCAACAATCCCACAAATAGTGAGTCCCCACAGCAGCGCCAACAATGGGTCCGAAACACTAGCAACGAAGGGAACAGATAACATTTTTTGCGAACACATACACATGCATTTCGTCAGCGTTTTGCATGCTACAAACACGGAAATAACCCAAACCCGTAAACGCTGTACACGTTCGAACACGTGTTATGTGGCCCTTTTTGTCCCAGTGAACAAACACCCGTTTTCGCAGCACAAACTTGCAAGCCACTGTTTACCAATCCACTGCGGCAACCGTTCACAGATTATTCCATTCTGTCGTTGCTTTTTTTTTCCACTGTAGGGACAACAGAAAGCGGCGACAGGATGGAATTGCAGCATGCGACTCACCGGCCACGCCGGCAGTGTGGGGTCAGTGTCCTGGGCGGATGGCGTGGAGTCGAACAAATGGGCTTCGACGCCTGGAACGTTCGATGCGTCAATGCCGCTGTGCTCTGGCGTCAACACGCCGTCCACGAGGAGTAAGAAGCCCTGCACATCCATGCAAACCAAAGCAGGAGTCAGAGCCTTCATCCTGCAATTGCATAGTATGCGCCATTGCGCAAGGACATTGACGGCAAGCTGGAACTCGGGGAGAGGACGGGGCCAACTGCCGTGGTGTTAAAATGCCACAGCGGTTTTGCGCAAGCACAACTTTGTGCACCTGGGAAAGGAAGTTCAACAGTTTGTGCGACGTTGTGCAGCGAGTCAATTGTGTTGATCTTGCACAAAAGCATGAATATATGCAAGGAGGGCGTGGCATATAAACATGGAATTTGTGGAGTCCATGCACAGCCCGGAACAAGATGCATAATACCCTGGGCGTTTTTGGAGGCATTCTCACCAGATTCACCGGCATCTGATCAGTGGCCTATGTATGAGGTAATGACCAAACGAATTCGACTGGCCGTGTAATGATAGGCCCCAAACACGAGCACTGTTTGCCGAAGAGTGCTGTTTTCGATCAGGCCCCATTCTTGCTGTGGTGACAAATTTCTGATATCGTGTGGTACTTACATCAGGGCGAAACATGCTAAGACGGCACCAAACATTGCAATCCCTAATGACTAAATCTGCTTTGATCGCATTCTTCAGTGGGCTGCACATAACGTTGAAGTCATGCTTTTGCCGTTGCAATCAGCCACTGCGACTGTACAGCCTGTCCCCGCTTCGACTCATGATGCACCACCGATGCATATGTTTGCGAACTACGGCATACTGAAAAACGCTCGCAGCAGAAGAATTTTCGCCCCAGAAAAATGTTCGCACACCTCGCGTTCGGACCACTGCAAGAGATTTTTTCTTCGCGAGCATTTTGGTCATGTCAATTTTTTCGCCAGCGAACTTTTTGACGTCTCCCCAAAACGCTTCTGGCGCTGGGCCGCTTTGGCCACTTGGCTTTGCTCGGCCACGACTGCACAGTGTGGCGTTCTTTCCGAGCAGCAAATGCCGCGAAGGAGCCCCTCAGCTGACCAGCAGATCGTTCGCACCAGTGGCCAGCGGCTGGATGAATCCTGATGGAGCCCCGTGGTTTGGTGGCTGCTGGGCGCATTTGGAGGCCACCGGCGCAGTATGGCCCACAAGGGTGCAACAAGGCAGCAAAAAGACTGCCGTCTAGCAGCCACAGGGAACAGAAAGCGGCGTTTGCTGCCAGAGGAATCGACAATGGCTATGTAAATTTCGGGCGGCGGAAACTCTCTTGGTAAAGAAAGTTAAAGGTGGACAAGACTTCGTGGATCTGCGATTGCCTGAGAATATTTCCGCGCGATTTTTTTCCTGCGGGTTACTCGAAAATATTTCCGCACGATCATTTTAGACATACGGTAATTCGCCCCCTCAACAATTGCGGCAGCCGTGCCAGAGTGTGCGGTTCGCGTATTAGCCAGCGTGGTCGCCCACCTTGCAGGCCTCTTTGTCCCCTCCCAGAAGATTGACCTGGTTGGTTTGGCCGTTGAGAATGACGGCCTGTCCGCCGGTCTGCCTCACAGCGAGCGCCCTGCCCTCCATGGTGGCCATGTGCACGCCGTCCAGGAAGAAGGGCGAGGTCCACGGCGCGTTGGCCCGGGCCTCTGGAAGGACGATGTGGATTTGGAGCAGCGCCTGGAGGTTGGCCTTCTCGGCTGCGCTGAGTGTCGTCGCATCGATCGCCACGTTGCCTGTGTCGGGCAACCCGTCTCAGCGTTGGGGCGTTGGGATGATGGCAGCATCCAGAAATCGGGATGGAATTACAACAACGTTGATGGGCCTTGCTGCAACGAGTTTGTTTATGCGGCTCCTGTCAATTTTGCTCCAGTTACCACGCTCCAACGCCTTACAAGTAACATTGGCCGCAGTTTTGGTAAAATTTGCGATTTGTAGACTGTTAGAATTCATCCCCCATGGGCATCGATGGCATCAAGGACAAAAATGCAGATGGAGCGTTGATGCTCAAGGCTTGCAGCAACATTGACAAGGAGCGCATCAGCAAACTCGTTGCAGCAAGGCCCATCAGCGTTACCGTAACTCCATCCCGACTTGCAGATGGCAGCGGCACCGAAGCGACAATTCCTGAAGGTGAAGTGTCCCCCATGCCATATTTCCTCTAAGCAATCATACTTGGGCCGACAAACACATCGAATACCGCAGTTTTGGGGGAAGTGGAGTTCATCTGGCACTTGGCGCGTCGTTCATCGCGATGCATTTGCTCAAACTTGGATTACGATATTGATAAAAATGTGCGACGTCAATTTTCACGAACATAAACTGCTAAATTTCACATTTTTATGCCAATATCTAACTCAACCCTCTGACGGAGTCACTATGTGCAGCACCCTAGAATGCATGTACGGCTCTTCAAAATATCCTTGAGGTACAGAGCTATTTTCGTGAATTTGTGTTGATTGAACAAAGTCAAGCTACCCACAAAAACTCACCGAGCTCCTATCTAACAACTGGGAACAAAAAGAGCGCCAATATGACACAAGCGATCGGAATCTATGGGGTCTCCTCTAGAAAATGCTCCCTCCAGTTCAGTCAGCAGCAACAACGCCACCAAATGATCACACATTTTGGGTGCTTCGAATTTATGGCGTTCATTTTTGGCAAAGAACAGCGTGGACATGAAAGCTATGTTAGCCAGCACTGTGACGCTTTGCCGTCCAGCATCCATCCCATCTGCGAAAATAGGCCCAGGACCCAGACTGGTCTCATGGCAGGCAGCAAATATTGATTCACAATGGTGCGAATCACTGTGAGCCAGCCTTGCGGCAGGCAATGCCCTTTCTGCCATTCACCTGGGGGGAAACAAAATGCTGGCTGGCATGTACATCCCCCGGACATTAACGCCAATTAAGATTGCTCCGATTGAAGCAAATACATGAAGGGCAGTTCGTGTTTGTCGCTGTCAAGAGAGCAATTGAATGGGGGTTATGTGCCTAATGCCACAATCATCACGTCCTCACTCTTGGGTTGCAGCCATTCGTAAATGGATCCCTCAGGAGGCACCAGGAACGACGCCATGAAGCCGGGGTTGTCCAGGTATTCTCCCATGTTCGTAGCGTCCATCGCATTCACAAACTCCTGGAAACCCTCGTCCAGTGCGATTTGCCTGTACGTCTTGCAGCATGGGCACCGGCCACACGTGATCTGGCAATAACCTGCAGCCGTGGTACCGGGTATCAGTCCAATAGTGCAACTGAGACACAACACATTAGGAGACGCCCAGGAGTCATCTGCTGGCCATAATGAACTTGGCGCGGGGTTTGAACCTGCATCATGTCACACTGCTGAATATCGTGTACTGATAGTGCAAGAAGTACAGAGTTGGGACGAAACTGCGCAGCTGCAACAGTGTCCTCGGTGCCTTTTTCCACGGCTGCATGACTCTCACGAAGTTGAAGAGAATAGACACTGTAATTTCTGGTATGCACAGCTTTGGCTACTTTCTTGCTCTTCCACGAGCGCGGCCACTGATATTACTACAGACTCCTTGATAACATGATGCTCCACGTTGCAGTATGACATTAATGGCAAAACACCTAAATGTGGTCTATTGTATTTTATTCTTTCTGATGAGCAGTGTCTGGGGTGCCTCTCGATGCCTGCTGCGCCTATCACCCACAGTGGGGAGCAGACATGGAAGCACGAAAGGCCTCTGCGGACAAATTAGTTGACGAGCAAGAAATTCTTTATTTCATTCAATGAAACGTACGCTATGATTAAGCACAACACTCCAGGTCCGACCTTAAAGCCCTCAATCCGCTCCATTCGATGACATTCGACATGTCTGTTCTGGAACTTTGCAGCAAGGCAATGCCAGAATGAATTGTCACTGTACTTTTATGGATTTTATGACAGCGGCTTATTCTGGAATTGGCTTCTGATGGCAAACAAACAGCTGTTGGAACTGTAGTATAATACCGGATTGCTGATTGACACAAATGTCAATGCATCTTAGGCACCTCACCGAGCAACATTCACCTACTGTGCACGACATCATCTGTAATGGAATGTCGTGACCCTGGTCGTCAAACTTATGTTCAAAATGGCCAGGGCATCCCGTATTGCACCATACATAATAAATGAACTTTTCACTTGTCCTTGCTGCCTTTCAGTGTGCCCACTGAAAATGGTGATTGCCATGTATCCCCTTGAATGCGACGCTTTCACTCGGTCCTTCAGGTATGAGACCAACGACAAAGGAAAGGAATAGCAGAATCCCCCTGAAGTCAGGCGGCAATCCCATGTCATGGTGTGTATTCGGGCAACGCAGAACCTCTGCCTACAAAATGAACCGATAATTTCGAAACTTGGCAACGGGCAACGCAACAGACATGCATTGCATCATTGAATCAACTCGATCGACGAGCGTCAACACGTACATCCATGAGCCGATGAGCAATGTATGGCGTTCAGCCCATGCTGCACGAAGAACTTAAGAATGTGTTCACAGGCACGTCACATGCGCCTGTGCACCGCAACGCACTGCTGCACGCCCATTTCTCTGCTCTTTTTTCTTGTTGGCAGCTATTCTGGAGCTCACCTTCCGGAATTTCTTCGATGGTGTTCAGCAGAAAAGGCTCGTCACATTGACCCCACTGGCGCTGCAAGGAGCAAGTGCCTTCGATGGGGGGTCCATCAAATCCCTCTCGGGGGTCGATATCCGAGCAGTCGCAGCCAAGAGGCTTCAATTCCACGCTCTGGCCTCCAACTGTGGGGCGGCACAAAGTTGAGCGTCTATCAGCACAGGTCTTGTTCGTGTTCGTTCTATCTAATCTGCTGACTATTGTCCGCCAATCGGTTTCAACGCATCAGTATATAGGGACATGTCATGCTATGGTTACCACTTTTCCTGGTCCAATTTCCTTCGTTGGGTTCACAAATTACCCGGGTAAATAATATCCAAGGAGTCCAAAACAACAGATAATTTCAACATCATTGGTCACGTGAAGCAGGCATCTTTTCGGCATCTGCCCAAAGCAGCGCAAGGAGCAGCAGGCCTTGCTGCGGAAACACGTTCACGCATGAGGCCCATGCAAGTGCTTCGTTCCAGTCTAAGTTTTCTCGGTTCACCTGTTCCCCATGTACCGCTACACGGACATTCACGTGGGGCCGATTGGCCATAGTGCCGTCTGCGATCGCGCAAGCTGGCCCCGTCAATCCTGCTCTCTCCCATGCGAATCCCATCCCGCACATGCATGCACCCCACATGGCCGGCAGGCCCGCGTCAACGTTATGACAGCACAAGAGCCACCCACCCGCGGCCGCCAGCGCCAGGAGCAGGGCGCAGACCATCCAGCATCGCTGCTGCTGCCGGTCCCCCGCAGCCATGAACACACCACAGCTGCTCCTCTCCAGCGGGCTGCTCCCCTACTGGGGCCGGAGCACCCCTTCTCGGAGCCTTGGCGGAACTGCGGCCGTTCTGATGCTCGCAAATCCACCTGGACAGCACGGCGCCGCGTACAGTGAGAGAGCTCCCGGGTGGCAGCCGTTGCTGCGACGGAAATTTCGCCGAATCGCTGCCAGCGCTCGATTCATGAGCCTGTCATCATGGCGGTTGACGTTGGCGCCTGCGCCTTCGCAAGCACCCGCGCCGGCGCCTTGGCGATATGCGTAACCGGGGTGGGCCACGGCGCCTCGACGGGATCGCGCGTGCGGGCATTCATTCGCGGGGGAGACACCCTGACGGGTCAGAGAAGCGCAATTCGGGAGCCGCAGGCGCCGCTCAAAGGGTGCCGACCCATTGCGGCGCGAACGGTTTTGGAACTGTCCGACTTTTAACAGCGACGGCGCCCGCACCGTATTTCCGAGTGCGGCTCGGGGCGCAGGGATGGCAGCGCGAGCATTGACGGGCCCCGCGCGTCTCCTCACCTGGCTGGCAGCAAAATTCGGGCCAACGGAGAGTCCAATTGGCGGGGAGGCTGCGAGTGGCGGGGGGTATTTCTCATGTGCCCCCCAAAAGGGTGAAGGTGATCACGCGAGTCAGACGTGGCGCGGTGTACGGCTGTCGTCGACAAGACGGCATTCCAACTTGGTTCGGGGTCCCCAGACGCTGTGTGAAGTTGATGAGATCGGAGGAATGAATCTCCCATCCAGTCTCCCACGCAACCAGAGTGTACCTCTTGTCACACAGGGCGTTACTGTGAAGCGTTACTGAAGCAACCGGTTTGGTCAGCAGCTATTGCCGGATGGCCCACGTGTGATTGGTCATTCAGTTTGTGAGTCACGGGCACTTTGTTGCTCAAAGGAGCAGAGACACAACCAAATTTGAAGAGTTGACAACAAAGAACTGAAAAAAATGAATGCGCGGTTACATTTCCAGTCATATGCTCGGATACCTCACAAATTGCACCTTTCGAAATATGCAAGGCACCGGGGGGGTCCGCTCTGGACAAGCCCTGTCCCAATCTCTTCAAATACAAACATCTGAGTATGCACACAGCAATCGCCAACCATAGACTTCAATTTCTTCGTTTCAAAACGTCTTCTTCTTCAGATTCTGTTGGTCGATCTGGTAGCGCAATGTGCAGATGCACATTCATGTGCATGCACGACTCCCGTTCTGCTCACGCCTCAAGTTCTTCTCCTATGCGTTCCTCGTCGATGCCCCTGAACGTGTGTGATTTTTCTCACGCACACCCTCCAGCTCCCGTGCACGAGCTCACTCGACCTCGCCCCCGCCGTCAAATCGTCCACCATTTCGTCGCCAGAATCGCGATGCTCGGCGCATTGTCGATCAAACGTTTGTGTCGCATTTGTCCGTCACAGATCTTGCCAGACATCGCCAGTTGCTGCTCTCCTTCGTTGACGCCGATCGTCCCCCTTCGTCGCGCTTTAGAGTCGTTGCTCCAACGCCGGCCCAGATTCAGAGTGACCTCTTCCTTGTCCTCGTCATTCCTCCGGCCGCCAGAGGCCCGTCCTGGGAATTCCAGTTTGACCCTACCACTACGGGAAAAGGGGGTGTCCGCGCAGTTTCCGAGCGCGTCGGAATCGTCCGAGCACGACCAAGCGCGTCCGAGCATTCTATTGGCCGTGTCCGAGGCACTAAGAAAAGCGTCCGGAGCGTCCGCGCATTACGAGGAATTGTCCGAGCGCTGAGACAAAAGCGTCCGAGCGTGTCCGGAGCGTCCGAGGGCGCGGAATCCGGCAAAAACGCGGACACTTTTTTCGTCCGCGCATCGCGCGGACGCATCGGGTGCTTTTCCCATGCGCTCGGACGCTTTCAGCGCGGACACTTCCCATCGTCCGTAGGGCGCGCGGACGCCGTCCGGGGAGCACGCGGACGGTGTGCGGGTGTGCACGGACGCTGTCCGGAGGGTGCAGGGACACCATCCGGGGAGCGCGCGGGCGCTGTCCGTGGAGTGGGTGGATTCAATGGCGACCGTTTAGGTTCTCTTCTTGGCGGGGCTGGCAGTTGTCCTCTCCCCCCACCCGCGTTTCTTGGTGCTGTGGTGTTGTGGTGGCGTATGGCTGTGGGTTGAGCGTGAGGGTGGCAATGATCCCCTACGCGATTGCTTTGCGTGTGGGGGTGCAAGTGGCCCCCACGCGGTTAGTCTTGTTGGTAGTGGCAGCCGGCAACACAAGGTGAGGGTCGGCGATCTTCCATCTATGGAGATCGCGGCACTTGGCGAGCCTGCGTGCAAAGCAAACAGAAACCATTACTTTTTCATCCATCAGAGCCTGCAAGCGCAGCACATACAAGTGCCAGTTCTTCACCATGCTGCTCCTCGACCGCCGGCGATCGAAGTTCCTGGGTGGCCTACGCATACAGCACACAGAAACTGTGAGTTCTTTAGGACACGGGCTCCTCCATCGCCGGCGATTCCCGCGCCTCGGCAGCCTGCAAACAATGCACACAGAAACTGTGAATTCTGCGTCCGCCGCCTCCTCAATTGTGGGCGATCGGGGCGCCTGCATGGCCTGCACTCAAAGCAGGCAAACCCATCAGCCCCTCGCAGCCTGTCCCATCCATTGCCTCGAAACGTCCTCCACGGGGCTGGCCTCCTCCACAAGGGTTATATCATCAGCGGCGCTGATCATGCGGTTCCACCCATCGTTCCGTATCGTCGCCCGTCCCGGACGGGCCCCTCGTTCGCCGCACTGCCTTCGCAAGGCGTATTGGGGCACTTTGGAGGGGGACAGCGCTGTGCACAACAACTTGACTTTAACTTGGCGGCCCCTCAGAGCTCTTGCCGTTGCGCGTACGCTGCTCAACCGTCCGAACGCGTGCGCGCAGCGCGCGGATGTGTCCGAGCGGGCCATTGAAAAGCCTTCCGAGGCCTCGGACGCTCTGGACGCGTCCGAGCGCCTTCGGACACTCTGGGAGTGTCCGGGGGACGCGCGGAACCGTCCGAGGCCTCGGAAGGCTTGTGAAACCACGCGGACGGGCCCCTTTTCCCATTGTGAACCTCTTGTCGCACCTTCCTGGACAGCGATCGAGGTCGCTAGACCGGGATACGGCACCCCACAAGCGTCCGGCGTTCTGCAACACGCTTAGGGAAGACACTATATCGATTTTGGTACGCTTGGCATCAAATTAACGCTGGAGGGGGGGGGGGGTCGCCCAGGCCCGTGACGCTAAGAGATTATGTACTTCCTGTAATTGCCACAAAATGAACATAAGGAAAGAAAGTTCCCAGGAACGCCACTGATAGACAGCAAACAAACCGTGACTTGTTCCTAAACCTCTTGCAAGTGTTCGATCGTCAAAGAAGGCTTTAGAATGGATTAGAATTGACTAATTTGCAGCCATTGAGGCTGCCCGCCTCACCTATAATGGCATTTAGAAATGCATTTTTCAATGCACTGAAATCAGCACGGGCAGCAGCACCCAGTGATGGCGCCCCTTGCTTGAAGTTGCTGTGGGAACCTGCCCTGGGTATGCTGAGGGCATCGGACAGAAACGAAAGGTGATGTAAGACCGTCGCTGAAACTGGATTAATACAACTTGTCTTACATATCGCAGCCGTGTTCGCAACAGGTCTCGTGGTCTGTGCGGTGCTGTGATGAGAGTCAACAGGCAAGCATGTTTGTTGACAAAATATGCTCGTTTACTTTATAAGAGAGCCATTGGCGCTGGACACGCGTGGCGTACGCTACGTTCAGGGCCCACGCATCAAAACCTGGTTCAAACCATTTGCCAACAGATTCTCCAATTTGTATGACCAGGACATCTGTTACTGGCTTCAGGCATACTCAAACTCGCCAATAAACTTATAGCGAGTTTGCCCGACATTACCGATCTGGTGAAAGGGCTTTGTTTTGTCGCATGACAAATGCAATCAGCACTAGCATTATATAATGCTGATCATCATTATCGCGCATGATAATGATGATCATGATCATGCTCATGTTCATTTTCACCTACTCAGGGACAGTGCCTCTGTTTCATATCACACTTGAGGAGCCATCACTTCATAAAACATCTTTCTAGACGCAGTTGTCAGGGGCTTGTCGTGCCCCATGTGCTTGCCAGAAACTGGCTCGCAGCTGAGCCCCAAATCACTTCAAACATTTCCTTTAGTCTAGTCTCCGGATACTGACCTGCCAAACCTGATTTATTGCCAAAGCAGGGGTGGCAGAATCGTAATCCATTCCAAGGCTATGACATTTGACCATGACCTTTTCCAATGGATGTAAACGTTACCAATGGTCACCCATTTCCATTCTATGTCTAATCTGACTATGTTTCCATAGCTTAGGGCAGCACTGCACCAAAGCTTTGCCTTGCCATAGCTGGTCTGTATCAGAACATCATCTAATCTATCCATGACACCTCCGCACACTCTCTTGCCGTGATCGCCTCAATTCTTTGAGAATTTGTCCCGCCTTTCCCCCCAGTTCTGCCTTTTCCTGCCCGCGTGGTTCAATGCACCAAATCATTCATCGGTGCTCTATTATGGATATGCACATCGTGAGTTTCTCATTTGTAGTTTTCGGCATGCTTTCTTGCTTGTTAGCATCGTTCATCAGCCGTCCTTATCAACTCCTGGCTGGTCTATGGTGTCGTGTCACCCAATCGCTCGTCATGTATCAGTCATACGTCACTCATTGAATGAAGCAGCAGCATGATTAAGGGCGAATTTCGCATCATTTACAACATCCACAATATCATTGTATGACGTTTTGGAATCAGAACATATTTTGGGCGACCTAGCACCATACTGCCTTCGTGCTACCTGCGGCTGTGATAGTGGGCAACGAACAAGGCGCTGTGGCTGTGCACGTCTTGTATTCATGACACTTGCAATGAGCAACCTGCTGCAAGCCTTGTTTTACAAACAGTATGTCCGCTGCGCTCACCAATTAAGAATAAATTCCGCTGCCATACTCGCCTTTCCAGCCGAATCGACACCAGATTGTCGCCGTGTAGCACGTCTGGCCACCAAGCCCGACAGCTTCACAGCACCGGAAGCTTCAGAGCCCTGAGCCCCGAGCCCTGAGACCCAAACTTTCGTGAGGCTAAGATGGGCTCCTGCTGGAGCACGAACAATCAAGAATGAGCAATCCCGTCGCCTGCCGTCTCAGGGAAACTCAGAATGCGGGGCGCTGAGGCTCGTGCATCCCAAGTCCGCCTGCATGCCGACGGCTCGAAGTTTCCTGCCACTCCGTCCGACAGTACTGCCAATGGCATCCAGGCAATTCGCGCCACACCGGCCTCCAGAGTTCCCTTGTCAGACGTCGTCGACAAAACTGTGCAGCTGAATCTGCAGCACCACGCCACATCCCCACCCCCCACCCCCACCCACCCTTGTGCAACTGTTCATCCCTCAACATAAATTCTTTGCCCCCCGATTCTGTTTGCCAGCCGCGCCTTCGACATTGGTTCAGTGGCATGCTCACGAAAGGGTCACATGCCGAGCGTGGTAGCCTACCCTACTATGCCTCTGGCCAACACCCACAACCAAAACACACATTGCAAACAATCTCAATGGAAGTGCATTCGTGCAAAAGAAGCTAAGACCCACAGATTGCCAGCTCTTCGAAGTCGTCTTCATCGCCGTCACAGGCCACGTCCCACCCCACAACGGCCTCAATGTGCTCGGCTTCGATGGGCGCCCCACCAGACAGGACCCTAGGGCCCTGTTCCGTGACGACGACGCCGTCCTCGATTCGCACCCCAAGGCCCCGAAATGCGCCAAAGCCGTCTTCGTCAGGAATGTAGAGCCCCGGCTGCAGGCCCAGGACCACACCTGGCTCCAGGGGCGACTCCCAAGGCACGTGCGTCGTGTCGTGGACGTCAATGCCCAGGTAGTGCCCTGCAGCAGGGGGAAAGCGCGCTCGTTGTTGGCAAGTGCAATTGGTGTCGTTGCCACCAACGAATTTCGGGCTTGTGGCCAGTCCCAAGAACCCATGGGCTTTGGACTTTCTTGCTTTGGATACCATTGAACATGCATTTTGCAGCCAACACACCACTGCTAGATATTCTGCAGTCTTGTGAACACTAATATTTGTAGACGACGACTTGGAGGGAAGCAGACAACAGAAAGGCTCTACTGTCGGAATGTTGCCATCGGACCTGAAGGGCCGTTTCCACATTAAACAAGCAGCGGCATACAAATCCATCCCACGCCCTGTGAACTTCCCTTACCAATCATGTGTGGGTAGAACTTCTTGTATGCTCCCTTCATCAACGTGCTGACTGATGCAGAGCCAATTCCCAGGCTGTGCAAGCCCTCACACAGTGTTTGGACTGACATGTGGTGCATCTGCATCAAGGACATCCCTGGCTGGCAGGCCAACAGGCAACAGCGATGCACTGCCCGCACAACCTCATACAAATCACGCTGGGGGCCTGAGAAGCGTCCAGTGGCAGGCCAGGTGCGCGTGACACCGCTGGCGTAGCCAAACAGTTCACACCCCGCATCCATGAGAATTAAATCCCTCTCCCTTACAGTCTACAACACCAGCACATGCAGCATACATGAGGTGAGCACATCAAGAGTTGCTGTGTGGGAATTTGCTCAGCCACAATTGATTTCTTTTCATCGCAAGCATCACCTGCCCAGCAACATTGGCAAGGGCGAGACACCCAATGGCACACAGCTGTTGTCGTGTCCTGTTCTTGCACCACATGCAAAATTTTGCCAGGTCAAACAACAAACAATGAAGTAAGCACATCAAGTGTACAGCATGGAAGAGCGAAAGGGACATGGCCATCTCACAGCCACAAGATTTGGGGGCACTGCACAGAACCCATGCATCTGCTAGGCCAGTGCGCAAAGCACTTGATATCAAACCTTTGTGTTCTGAAATATTATTGGTGTGGTCCCACAGTTTGGGCTCTCAACGATGGAATTTTGAAATTGTGTCCACATCCTGTGCTAGCAAATCCGAATCCAAACATTTCAATGCGACATACAGTGGAGCCACTGTGCAATGAATCAACAACAACCACCACATCAACGAGGCCCACAACCAGTCTCCAAGGCACGCAGGCAGCACCAGGACTTCTACATGTGTTCTGGTATTGGAAATCAAAAAAGGGAATAGACACTGCATCTGGTCCAACACAACTGCATCAAGGGCTGCTGAGGCAACTGACCTTGTCATTCCTTGAATAATGAATGGCACAACAGTCGGGTCCACTAGCGGCAATCGCAGGGTATGCCAAATTCTGTGCACCCCCAACTTTGCACAGATACTCTGCAACAACAATCAAAGAGGGTTATGCCCACTATGGCAAGGCACTGCATCAAGCATCTAATCTTCAAAGATCTCCATGGGGTTCAAAGAATTGCCTCTTTATCAAACAGGTTTACTGCACATTGCCATCCTCATTCCTCTGCTCTTCTTCTATTGTGATTGACATCGATCCATTCTCTTTGCCTTGCAACAGCAACTGGAAGGCAATGATTGGCAGTGATGGTGACAATGCGAGTGGATGAGGAAAACAGACTTCAGGCAGTCCATGTCAAAATCACAAGGCTGTACCACAATCACCTCACTGTGGCTACCCAACAGCACCAGGACAGAACAAGGCCCACAGAACATTACAGAGGGGGTTACCCTGGCTTGGGCATCATGCTGCATCTGGCGAACATTTGATCGCCCACCAATGCACGCCTAATCTTCCCTGTTATGTGCAAAGGCAAGGCTCTGACTTCATTTTTGTCTGAAACCATGCGACAATAGCGAAGGGCCTGCCCTCACCAAATGTGGCTGCAAGGGTCGCTTCCGCCACCCCCGGGCGGGAGATCTCCATGCAGCGCCGTAAGGCGCTTGCCGCAAGGCTGGCTGACCTGCCCAATAGCTGTATCTCAGCAGGGGACTTGCGCCAACGCAGGGCATGCACATAGGGCCCCAGGGGTTCCACCTGGCCCAGGGCCCTGGCTACCAGCATGGCCTTCACCTCCGCTACCAGGTCACGTGACTCTGGCTCCCTGTCCAGATCAAACAGCACAGCCGAGGCATCGCGCACAAGCTGGGGCAGCTTGTGGCTGAGCTGTGGCACACAAACCCATGAGTCGGCTGCCATGCCTGCTGCCAGGAAGCTATAGTGGCTGCTGGCAAGAGTGCTTGTGAAGCACTCATATTTAGCCTTGCTCAGACTCCAGACTTTATGCCATACTAAGCAGTACAGGCAGTATGCTTGTGAAGCACTCATATTTAGCCTTGCTCAGACTCCAGACTTTATGCCATACTAAGCAGTACAGGCAGTATGCACTGCGGGTCGCATCCTATTGGCTCTGAAGCATTCTGCCAAAAGCTGCAAACTAATTGTGTACTCAATATGCCAATTGATTCATTTGCACTTTCAGCAGAGAGCATACACGACTGTTAGGAAGTCTTGTCCAGCATTGCAACAGCCACACTGCCCAACACCATCGGCTCAACATGTGGGAAGCATGCTGTCCCACGGCTAGCTTACCAATGAGTTCTGCTCATTAAAACAATGATACAACGGGTAGAATGGGGCAAGCAAGGAGAAGAACAACTCCATATAACTATGCACAGACTTTGATTGACAGCAAAAATTTCGATTTCAATGTGAAGGAGCTAAACAAAGATGTCTATTCGTCTGATCCAACATTCCCTCGACTTGGCAATGAGACAACCGACCTTTACCCAGTTGAGTTCAGAGCTGTAGGTGCCCAATACAATGTGCTTCGTTGCAACAAATTCGGCCAATAAGCCAATGAAGGACGGAAAGCACACTCCACCATACATACCATGGCCATTGGAAAGGCTTCATGAGCGCCAAAACACTCGACTGCGGCACGGTGGTCCATTCGTTTCCCATCCCAACAGTCCCTCTGCCACATGCAAGCCCGCAGTTGGAACAATGGGGGAGGATGATAGTCAGTGCAGGGCAGGAAACAGGCTAGTGTAAGTTCTTGCCTGCAAGCAGCAGAATTCCTATGCAGTCGATCCATGCTTTGAAACGCACCTCACTTGGAGCTGGCACAAACAATGCAAAGAAGTGGTCTCCAGGATCTGCAGTACCGGAATGAGCAACAAATGATTTCCGTCAGGGACTTTAAAAGGATAGGACTTCAGGCAAACGTCAGTTCTGGATTTTCTGCTGAGCTTTGTTCAGAAAACAGGCAACACACCTTTGCTTGCAGACCCCAGCTGCTTTATGACAGCAACCGCTCGCTGTGTGACACCCGTCAAATATAGAAAGTTTGAGTCCTGCCAAAATGTAACCACAGAAACATCACAATCAGGCACTTGAATCTGTGGTGCTCTGGAAACAGAACTGATGCATAAAGCCCTTGGTGTTTGATCGACTTTGTACTGCTGCTTTCCCCAAAGCAAATCATGCATTCTGCACCATAACTAACAGTACAGCAACGATCCTTTGACGATTTCAAAGGGTAATGCCTGTGTGCCATCTGCACCTGCCATTTGAGAGCTTTTCATCAGCTTTTTTCCATACAACATAGAAGCACTTTCACTCAAGAGCAGGTGACAATACACAACATCGAACCTTCATGCTCACCATGCTCATCATTGGCATTTGCTAGGACTTAAACTGGAATTGGATGGGCGTGCTCATAATCCTGATGATGAACAAACACCCCTAGGCCAGGGCATCCATTGGGAATTCTTGGACAAAGATGTAGGGAAGTAAATGTAAGGAATTCTTTGACACAACCATGAAGATCTCTTGACAAAATTTGTGACATGAGACAAACCGCCCACAGAAAATTTGGCCGTAATGGGCACATGAAACCTCCACATTGTTTGTTGCCATACTATCATGTCTACCCATACCAACAGCGTAATATTCCAGTTTCCAATGTCTGCGAAAAGGCACGACTCCAACCCACAAATCTGCTGTGACAGTAGCATCCAAAGTGCAGAACATCTGGCAATTATCTGCTTTGTGTTGCTGCAATTCAAAAATCGCAACGGCCATAAAGAAACTGTCTAACTTGCATTGCTGTGCAGCAGAACAGGCTGCTAGCTGTCGGTTTCAATGCCTACTGGGATTGCTCCTGACTATTCCACCCAGTAGCAAAGAGCCACATAACATGGAAAATGCATATTGCCTTGGATGGGCAGCTGTGCTTGGACGCCGACAGCACTGACCCAACTTTGAAGAAAACAACAACCAGAAACATAAGCCACAGTGTCCCGCAATGGGACACTGCACTGATGGGAACATTGCGACTATCTTCTGGCCATCCATGCTGTCCCATGTTGCTATCCACCTGCCAATCATATCGCAACAGGACACTTTGGCTGTTCTTCTGCAGCATTGAAAATTGTGCCAAAATTTTCCAGCCGGTATGGGTTTTGATACTTGCCCGACACTCTTCCCTGTCAGTCGCAGAGAGAAGCTTCACCTGTCTAGACGGTGACTTGAGGCCAACCATCGCGCTTTCGCCGGTGGAAGAGAGCACGGCGACCGACCGCGGCGGCATCTTCGCCGCCAGCCTCCTCCTCCGCTGGGCGAACTCCCAGGCCCCGAGACCAGGCGCGAGTTCCCCAACCGCCAGCACCTGATCAGCAAACACAATCCCACGAGTCAATCCCCAGCCCACTTTCGAGACGCACGCGCCCACGGCAACTCAACAATGCGACCGCTTTTGGCTAGACCTGGACTTCGCCCGACTTGGCGCCGAACACCAGGCACTGGGCTTCAGATTCCCGAGACGCAGTCAGCTGCTCGATTTCGACGCATATTGCCCAGTCTTCAGACAACCAGGTACATCCAGCCTTGTCCAGACATCCAGGCATCAGACATCCAGGATCATCCACATTTCTGATATCCACGCTTCGCGCACCAGCTGCTGAAAGACGCCAAGGGACGCTGGCGTACGCAGCCGCGCCGCAGGCGCGCATTTTCCCCATTCTCCATCGCAGCGCCCACCGGCTTCGCACCACTGTCCGAGCGCCCCAGGCCCTTCAGGCGCGATCAGAGACCGCCGCGCCACGACATCCGGGTGCCCACCTCCGGGTGCGTGTCGTGGATCGGCTGGCCGGCCACCAGGCCCCGCCGCCAGCACCGGCTCCAGTCCCGGCCCCCGGGGCGCCCGCCGCATCTCCGCAACAGGCCCGACAGCATCCGGCGACTCAAGCTCCACACGAGGCCCTCCCGTGGGCGGCGTCTCCGGCGGGTGGATCCCACAAACACCCAGGCCCGTCGGCATTCATTCTCCGCGGCCCCGACGCCGGCCCGATCGGGTTGCGCGAGCCCGGGAACGACGCCGGAACGCCCCCGGACGGATGCGGACGCCCGCAGCCCTCCCTGCGCCGAAGACGGGCAAGCCGGCGAGTCACGGGTGGGAAGGCGGCGCGCGAGCGGAGCTGCGAGGTGTCCGTGGGAGCGTGGCGCCTCTGACGGCTCCCGACCGGGGCTGGCCAGGCTGCCCTGGGCCGTCGGCGCGGCTTTATGTATGCGTGAGGACGATTCGCCTGCCAGGTTGTCAGGGCCCCCGAGGGGGAAGGACCGCCGCGCAGTGGGCGGACCTTCTCTTTGGCTGCTGTTACTAAAGCGCCCTTCGACGGCGCTTGGACCCGGAGGCGGCTTCCGCGGGGCGATTCGAGGGGTCCGGGACGATTTTGCGGGATCCCAACCTCCTTCCTTCAACCTTCCGCCATGTTGTTTTCCGCTTCCTCAAGAGGGGCTGGTCCCGTAACCTCCGCAACCGGGACGCTCGCAGGTGGGTTGCTTTCCCGATTACTAATTGGGGAAGCGATGGTTAATTGAAATCGGGCCGATTCGCACTGTTCCATCTTTTGATAAGGCGGCGAGAATCGTGCAAAACTGAGACGACGTCTACTGCACACCCTGTACTCCATATGGAACATCCATATCGATGCATCGAGGCAGTGCAAACTCAGTGTTGGTCGTCCAACGACGGCGGACGGGGTACCAACTTGGGCCTTGCATTCCCTGTATATTCGTGGACCGTACGGCTACGGCAGGAACATATGCACCGAAAGTACACCGTACACAGACGTCTGAAAGGAAGCATAGCGGCGACAGGGCGTCGATGCATGGCTGCCGCCTTGGCGGGGGAAAGAAAGGCGCACAGTGATAGCCAAGCCTCCCCTTCATCACATTGCAGATGCGCCGGCGTTTCAACACAAAGTCACAGGCAAATTTTTGGCTTGAATTTTTACTAACAAGGCGAAGCGGGGACCTTGCACCTTGCAGGCGATGGCGGGCATGAACGAAACCAAAGCGTATACATCTCACCAACACTAGTTGCGTATCTGGAAGCGTCGCCCTGGCGCTCCTGTTGATGCTGCAAACATCACAGATCGCACAAATTTTGTATGATTGGATTTCAAATGCAAGAATCCCACGCTTTTCGGTGCAGCTCAGTTGACCGGGATACATGTTTCGTTAAATAGTGGAAAAATACCAACTGAAAAACAGAAATGAGGAATTATAGTGCGGTTAAATAACGCATGCGCTCTGTGTGTGAAACACTTAATGCGACGAGGTGCAACGAAAGAGGAATACAACTGTTATTTAAGCAGGCAATTGTTGTTTAATTACATTCGTGCCCAACAGCTCAAAGCTCCTTATCAGCAGGTTTTTACACCATTATTGGATACCGCAACAAAATTTTGAACACTGCGAAAGTTAGCAAATATTCACAGCCCAGAAAAAATCCGAAAACTAACCTAAATCCATGCTTCCAATTTCTCAGTCTTGATGGCTCGTTGGTTGGCACAGTTTAAAACCCGTTTGGCGCAAGAGCGGTTCTGCACGTCGCACGCTCCCCGCAAACCGCCACGCTCGTTCCAAGCAAACTACCGCGGCCCATGACGTAAAGCGCCGTCCGCCCCACAACGGCCGCCAACAAGCAACCCCCGCTGCCTCGCCACCTGCGCCCCTCCGCAGCTGCCGTCCACTTCCCCTGTAGCAAACTTCCCCTCTGGCGGCAATCCCCCGCTGGGCGGCCACAGCTGACCCGTGCGGCAGCCGAAGGGGCGCGGCCCCAATGCACCGTTCGCCCGCCCGAAGCCCGGGCGCCCTTTGCTGGGTAGTGCCACGGGAGGCCAGAACAATGCACAGCCTAACAGCCTCGGAGTTTCGAGCCGAGGCGCTGAGGGGACTGGGAAGAGGGGCGTCGCTGTCGGCAGGGACCGCGCCGCTGCCCTGGCGGGTGGGGAGAAGGAGGGCCGCTGGGCAGTGCGTCGCCCTCTTTGAGAGCGGGACGTACACCGTAAAGGTGGGGGGCCCGGCGCTTTATGGGGTGCCTTTGAAGGGGGCAGCTAGCCTGGGAGGTGAGAAAGCAGCGGGTGCGTTTTCAGTGGGTGTGGAGGCAGCGAGAGGTGGGGAAGTTTGGGGGACAGGCGGGGAGTTGGTGGGGTGCTTGTGGGGTGCGGGGGCGGGTCGGTTGGCGCTGAGGTGCTGGAGCGGACGGTTGCTTTGTGGTGGAATTGGAATGCCGTTGGGCGTCACGGGGCCAGGCGCGGGTGTCTCTGTGGATGACACCCACTGGATGTTGGGGAGCGCAAGGTACCGTCCGTGCGGTGAAGACCAATGGCGTGGACCGCGCCAGGGGGGGAAGGGGGGAAGGGGCAATATTGTATTTGAAAATCTCGCTGCAGCTGCCATGGAATGGCAATGCGCCAGTGGTAGGGACTTATGTGCAACATCATCATTGAAGCTGCATAGAAACTGGCATAGTGTTCTCCTCCAACCTACGACACTGCGAAGTAAAGTACGCATGAGCATCTATCTCTGATGACACTGGGAGAACTCATTCGCACAATTGCGCATTTTCCTTCACTCCGCATGTCAAAATAATGTGCCTTTTTGAAGCAGTAGTCCAATTTGTTCATATCATCCATTATGGTTTCGAAATTGTCTTGACACCAACATGAGCGCACGATTAGCAAATGATGTTTCCATCGCTCTCGCAGGCAGGAGACACAATAAATATCATAGCCCGGAAGCTGGGAGTATCAGTGCGCGATCTTAAGGTGAGTCTTTCTGGATCAATTCGGAACCCAATGAATTACGTTGAGTGATTGAAACGTCCTCTGCACAAGAGAATTGGGTACACGCCTGTATGCAAAATATTTGCCGTGCATGCCGCTTCACGTAATTGACCCCCATTTAGCAATATCATTTACTAAAAGGGGATTTAGGCAGTGTGGGGCTAAGGCTCATGAATGCTAAGCTCACATTGGCGATTTATTCGCAGGCAATGGAAAGCGCATGCCTGCAACAGCCATTACCATGGACATTCGGGTCATTGTCTGTAAGCAATGAAAATTGATGGAAGGGATCGGATAGCATGAACGAGCGTCATCCAAGGATGCGATACTTCAGGCACCTTGTGGAGGGAAATCGTACCATCGAATACAACCGGTACCGTACCTTTTGATACAAAACAGAATTTTTGCAAACAGGAATCCAACAGGTCGATGCTCTACGACCGATCCAAGAAAAGTCTCAGAAACGGAAAAAGGGTTCTGCATAGGTCGGATATCATCTACCCGGGGCAGAAGCTGACCATACCGAGGCTCTCTGAGAGAAACAGGTGATGAATCTACAAGTGATCGCCTCTCGACATGCGTGCATAATCAACTTTTTGCTGGCGTCGTCCCTCTTATGCGCTCCCTTCGCCAGTTGTAGGAATAAAGCAAATAATTCAGATAATTTTCTTTGGTCAACTATCATTCATAATTTCAACCGGAAACAATCATTGTATATTATTAGCTACATCCACCAATTGTCGCATTTTCTATGTGCTAGCAAGTAAGTTAAAGCATAAATCAGGCTTAGTCTTAACTTTACGGCTCCATTTTTGCGTTATGTTTTTACACGTCAAGATGCGTAAATAGATGAGCGACCATTTCTACGGCCGCATTTACACATATTTGTGGCTCATTAGCACGCCCATATTGCACGATGGTGTCCCAATCAACGATCAATCTTCCACTCACTCCAGCACCGGCAACGCAGCGCCCACCTCTCGCCCTCAGCAAGGGCAACCAGGTCGGCGAACAAAAGATCTTGTAATGCATATTCGACGCATCAAGTTTCCACTGCCCAGACTCGCTGAGTCTGTATGTACTGTCTCTAAGTACACAGGTCCACTTTTTGGTATTTTACGGCTATTTACGCGACAAAACGTTAAAAAATACGCATGAAGAGCGGTAAATAGAATAGTGTTTACACCGCAGATACCAAGCCTGGAATAAGATGTTCCCCTAATCGCTTTTCAACTGCAATATTCACACTTTTGAATTGCCTCCCTATGCTTCACCTTGTTGACGAACTTAAAGAAGATGCTTTTTTCTCTTCTTTAAGTTATGCGCATTTCCAGGCAGCGGGACTGCACATTAATGTTCAAGGAAAACATCCTCCAGGTTGAAAATGAGAAAAAGGTTGATCGAATACAGCAATGCAATCTGCACCAGCCACAGCCTAAACATCAATTGTTGAGCACTAAACATCGCCAGAGATGATTGGCGCGAACCAGATGAATCCTTGCCCTTAACAAACCATGTAACTAAGAATCCATCCTGTGCATTGGTAAAATGCCGGTTCCGTTTCTTCGGAAAGAGCGCACGAGAAGCATCGCACTGACGCACCCTGCGGCCAGCATTTTGATGTGCCGAGTCTCAAAGGCCGAAGTAGATCAATCCTCAGTACGCCCTCACGGCAGAGCTGGTTCCTCAATTCGACATGATGAGTCTTTGCGCTGGCATGGCAGAAAACAGACAAGCGTGGTTGCCCTGGCGGGACCGGGCCCCTTCTCAGGCTCCCGCGGCACCGTTGGGATCGGCACTGGTGCTCTCATAGGCGCCGGTGTGTGCATCCTTGCGGCCGGTGTGGTGTATGCTGCACGTTCAGTGGTGAGAACCTTCGATTTCAACCACGTTCGCCTTGTTAGTGTTGATCACAAGAGCGGCTGGGGTGACAAAATTTGAGGTCCCCGGACTTTTCAACGCGCACCAGTATTCTTTTTATTCCATTCATGAGCCGCATGTGCTATAACTGGTTCAAATTTACTGGAAAACAAGCGCTCAAGAGGAATGCAAATGTTTCATATCAGTTCAGTCTCCAAGTGCAATCCAAGCGCTTTGGAAAGAGTGGATGTTGAAATGGATATGTAGAGCCGAGGGCACAGAAGTTTTGATTACTCCACCATCTCACCGATGCACCAGGGAACTTCGTACAGGGCTTTGATCCACTGGGCTGGTGGTGAATTGCAGGGGAACTCTACTGCAAATTACAGAAGCACCTCAGCAAGGAATGTGGCAATTTGGTGTCAAAGCGCTTTAAGGCGTTGCAGAAGCACGGCAGTGGTCGCGCTGCAGAGAGCCGCAGAGGCGCCGGCCAAGGCAGGGAGGCTTCTCGAGGCACGTTCAGTTGGTATCTAGTTATTGTCCTTCTAAAGTACTAGCCTGGTTGGGAGTGTTACAGAAGCAAAAATGCAAAGTACGCATCAGTGTATGCGATATCATCAATGTAATTTAACGAATATCAGTCATGTAAGACTATCAGATTGAGATTACGATATTTGGAGGTGCAAGTTTTCCAAAACTTCGCAATTTCATTCAACCAACCAAATCGAAAGCGGCAATCTGTGCATGTTACCCATCGTGCATCTCTTGGTCCAAGAGAATCACATACCACATTTTGTGTGGAGGCTGTCTAGAGCCGTTAGAGCCATATATTATAGCCAATACAGCCGATACAGGTATTCCTCAATTCGCACATTACATGCGAAGATTAGCGGTCCGAGACCACCTCAGTACCGACTTTCCCTTATCCCAGTTGTGGGACGAGCATTCCACTGTGAATTCAAGGAGCCCTGCTTGAGGTCACAGCCCTAGCTATTGTGGATTCCGTAGTTGCTGCTGCGCGTATTGCTGCAGGAGCTGCCGCTAATCTAGCTGCGAAAAATGGAGTTCCAATGGCCATTTTGATCCAAGGAATGTTGCGGCAGATTCGACAATGTTGGGCTGTGTAATTTCGCAAATTAAACCCGCACGCTTTTTGCGTGCGCTGCAATTGTGCGAATACGCGCACGAGCTATTCACGCTGTGCGAGCAATCATCCGTGGCTTCCGTCGCCCTTTCAAATTTCAGATATCCTTGGAGGCCGTGGCAGAAGCAATGGAAACATTCGCGCAGCAATTTCTCAAGCATTCAGCAGAATGGATTCCACAAGCTCCGAGTTCCCCATATCATTGGTGGGTTGCTGCAACGGGGCAAACTGAATGTGGGCGCCGACTGTCTGAATTGGCCATATTTTTGTAACCATGGTCAATGGCCATTGCTGGACGCAGAAATTGCTGTGATTGTCGCTACTCAGCAATGACAAGGCAGAACTCTTTCCTCTGAAAGGTGACATCGGGCATGAGTTCGACTGCAGATAGTCCAAAACGTAACCGCCATAAGTGCCAAGGCGCAAGTGGCCACATGCTTGAGTGCTTTCATTGCCTTCCCGAGCCTAAAGAATCGCCAGTGGTGACCCTTGCCTGGGCACATGAAAGGCCCTGAACAGGCCAGCTCGGACTTCTTGCCCCACACTGCACACAGATCCTCTGATACTCAGGATCGCCACCAGCAAAAGGTTTCGCCGAATGCGATTGAGTCGGCATTGGAAGAACTCATGCAGTACAGTTGGCGCTGACAGACTCTTTGGAATCATCAAAATTATGGCAATTTATCTTGTTTTTGGGTGCCCGCAAATGCTGCCCATTTGCGAGGAGGGCCGTGGCCTTGCGGCGGACGGTCCCTAGACAACAATGCGAGTTTGTATTAATTTGGTCATTTTTTTAGCTGCCCTCACCGCTTGCGCCACACACGGTGTGTGCGACTTGTCAAGTGGGAGCGGGAAAGAAGAGAGAACGACGAAAACGAAAGCCCATTTCCCAAAACCAACAGAAGTCTGACCGCTGAATAAGTGTGCCCCCACGAAACGCCTCAGTCCCATGGTGAATGGTGGCGCGTAGGCGGGTCTGTTCGCTGGCGCCCAGACCAGACGAGCGGCCAGCGAAGCGCTCTTAATGGATATCCTGGATGCGGTGAGGGACACAAAAGCCGGCACTGCAGCCGATGCGGGCCAGCGAAACCGAATTCTGGATGCCATCGAAGGACTGGAGCAGTGCGCCCAGAGAATGTCGGAATCCAAGGTGACGACGGCCGTTGATTGTGCGTTGGTTGTTCGCATTCATGTGCGCAGCAAATCTTTGTGGAGATTTCGGGCATCCTTGATGTGCATGAGGGCACCGCATGCAGAGCAACTCCCTCGACTGGGCGCCTTTTGGCACCAGAGTGCGGGGTGGCACACAACTGACAGGATGGCAGCCCAGAACTTGTTTGCCTCTGCAGCATCGCACATAGGTTGACTGCCTCTAGCTGTTGTGCAGCATGCATGGCTGCAAACCGCAAGCGCAAAAGCGACATTATTGCCGACACAATATCACAGGAAGGCCAGACGGTGTTTTCCCGCGCACCGTTGCCGATTCTCCGACAAACGAACCCAAGGTGGCTGGCCTATGCGTGGCCTTGGTGATCGCTGCAGGCGTTGCGTCTGATGTCGGGCAGCTGGAAATTGCTCTTCACCTCGGATCGGTACACGACCACCATCCTGGGAGTTTTGAACAACACTCCGCTCGTGAACGTCCATGACGTTGTGCAAGTCATTGATGTGGACAAGAAAACGGTATACAGCAAGGCAAGTAGTGGCGCACGGTGTGGGCGACATCCTTGAGGCTGCAGTGCACCACATTTAGCACTTTTGTGTGGGCCCTCCCATGGGAATGGTACAATGGCGCCGTGGCACATTCCCAGGCTTCCAGCGTTTGGATTGACAAGATGGCACAGCGACATTGACGGAGCAGAGTTATGATACTATATACAGCGTCCTGCATTCCTTTCGCTGTCTGCTAACAATGCACCTTGATGGTCAATTCACCACGATGGTGAATGAAGAAATCTTCCTCTCCTTATACAGATGCGCAATGTCTCTCGTCTCTTGATACAAGTGCACCTGTGGTGGCCACCGTGAATTGCACTGGAGCTAGAAGTGATTTCATAGAAGGCATGGGGCTGCTTGAGACAGGTGGAGACAAGGAGGCTGTCGCAGTACAAGCGTCACCACACCATCCGACAAGCAGACGGCCCTACAATTGGTCGTAATTGGCTGTGGGGAGCTGGGGACATTGGCCGTTGTTTCCCAGCGTGCGAAACACAACTGGCATCCTATCCCAAACAAAACCTGCGGGGCACACTTCTCCTCTGCACGCCACACGTCTTGGCCTCCCAGGGGCACTGAGGAAAGCACGTTGAGCTGAGATGGCTGCCGGTCCTTTGCGGCGCAGATGGAAGTCTCCCTGCCGTTCGTGAAGTCACCCTCTTCGGACACAGGCGTGGACCTGAAGACGTCCCAGGAGCAGGAGCTGCGCTGGGAGCCACAGCCCCAGCGGCGGCCTGGCGCCAAGTCCATCGCCAAGGTCCGTTTTTTCCTGCCCCAGATGCTCACCAGCCTGCAGGTGCCCGACACGCTGACGATGATGGGGCGGGATGTGGACCTCACGCCGGTGCTGAACGCTGTGCGCCCCATCGGCTCCACTGTGACCAGCGGCGTCGGTGCGGGCATAGGCAGGGCCCAGTCGGTGGTGTCCAGTGTGCAGAAGATTCTGCCCAATGGGGACGGGGGCAACGGCCTGATGCAGATGCTGCCCAACAGGTCCAGCCTGGACGGCCTGGCGCGGCTGCTGTCAGAGAAGTGGCTGGACGTTACTTACCTGGATGGGTCTGTGCAGATCTGCAGGGATGACTTTGGGAGTGTGTATGTCTTGCAGAAGGCCCCAGGGGAGGGGTGAATGCAGAAACACGTTTTTGCTGGGCACAAGCAGACAGGCAGTAGAGGGACTTCTTAACAACAATGTTGCAGGCAAGACAGTCCACAGCAGAAGCATGTGCAGCTTTCCTGCCCAAAACCACTGCCTGTCTGTTCCATCCTCCACTTTGCAGGAGAGGTCTGGGCTCAGCCATTTTCAGGATGAACAAGATTGATGCTGTGGCAGGTTGTTGCGATCGAGACAGCAGAGCATAGACAGCCATCCAGGCATTTGTTGCAAACAATTGCAAGCGCTCGGACAACAAAAGGTGCCTCCAATCAACCTCATCCCTAATGGCGTTCTCCATGTAGTACATCAGCCACAATCCTCTCAGTTCCTAACCGGAGAGGTGCCATCACCTGCCCATCTTCTTTTTCTTTTTTGAGGCCATCCCCTTTGTGCCCAGATCCCCTCCTCGCTCATGGCTGGCATGCCGTTGGGGCATATCGTTTCTCTTCTCCCCTTTTCCAGGTGGCTTTGAACCCTTCTTCTTCCCTACTCTGACGGCTTTCGCGTGGGGCACCCCACCTTCACTGCTGTGCGATTTCCCTTTGGATATGGTAATAGGGACAGCGCCTGCCATTGCCTCACAGTCATTCTCCAGGTCACTGGCCTCGTCCATCTGGCACCCATCCTCTTCCAACTCCAGGTCACTCAGATCCAGGCATTCATCGTTAGTTATCATCGCATCATCACGCTTGGCACCAGCACTAGGAACTGATGCACCACCATCGCCTTGCAGCCTCCTCTTCTTGCCAGGAGGTGCAGCCACATCTTTGAACCCACTGTAGTGGTAGTCGATCCCCATCTCCAGAATGCGCTTCTGTCTGTGCGCATCCTTTGCGATCAGCTTCTTCACCTGAGCTGCTTGCTCATCTTCGCTGCGCTCCCGGTTATGCGCCTCCTGAGCCCTCTTTGTGTGGCCCCGGCGGCGATTATGCATCTTCTTCCTCCACTTGAAGAACATCCTCTTGTGGAGTTCCTGGTGCTTCAGCACCTGGCACACCAGCTTGTTGCCAAACATGAAGTAGCCGTCCATCGTCTGTGCTGCGACCCTTGCCACTTCGGGGTACTTGAACTCGATGAATGCGTACCCACGCGAACGGCCGGTCTTCGGATTTCGAGACAGGCGCAGCCGCAGCAATGACCCAAACTGTGAGAAGTAACCTGGTCATACATTGGGGTTGAAATCAGAATGCTGCTGCACAGCGGCTCCCACAACCTGCTTTTCCTGCTCACTTTACAGCGGCGAGTGGACTAGAAGAGCAGTGCAAAATCGTCAAACATTATGGGATGCTTGCCCGCATTCAGGAACCACGCAAAGGGGGATCAAAGGTGCTTGGGATGGCCTTGTGGGTTCAAGGGACTCGTTGTGTCCATTGAACACTTGCACGGACGAATTCTGCTACTTACTGGCCAGCTCCTCCTCGAAAAAGCCATAGGGGAGGTGCCTGCAAAGCCAGCGCAACGCTCTTCAGCGCAGCATTGCATGCCTTTCAGTCAACAGCAGATTCCCTTTCATTGCCCTGGTGTGGGTTGGCGCGGGGTGGGTGGCGGGGCGCCGACGCGCGTGGTCCGTTGACAATCAACGGAGAACAACTCACAGCTGTGCATCGCACACAAAAAGTTCAAGGCAGGGGGCCCTGCGATGGGAATTGCAAGAGCGCCGCCGTCGTTACAGCGCTGCCGTGTCCGCGCGGCTCCGCTCCCAGGTAGCCGCGGGGCAGCGCCGCCCAGCGCAGAATGCGCCCCAGGTCGTGTCTCGTGTCTCCCAACGCTTGCAGCCAGCCAAGGCCGCCAGACGCGCCGGCATCAGGTTCGCGCAGCCCAACCCGCAACTGCACCGGGGCGCCGCACGGCCAGCGGCGATCCTTGGCGTCCGGCCGCAGACCCACCCTATGTACATGACGCCGCTGAGTTCGCTCTCTGCATCGTCGGCGGCCGCCTGCTGCTCGACTGCGCTCGCCGCCATGGCGCCTTTCCTCTGAGGTGGCGACTGCTTTCCGGTCTGGGTCGCTGGACAAGTTGACCCGGTCGCCGCGGGGCTCAACCCGAGGCCCGTTTAGTCAGCAATACCGCTTTCCAAATCTCGTTCAAGGACTCCTCAACACTCGTTTCTCCCATTTTTTTCTCACTGGTCCTGAGCCGTAAAGTACTGAACTGGCAGGGGCTGTTCTTCAATTCATCCGCCAAAAGTAGCGAACAAACGGAAGAAAGAATGTATGCTTGAAGGGAAAGTGAAAGTGTGCGGCATACTGGTGATGTCACGTGTCTCTACTGAACCCAAGGCACCGAGCCAGCTGGCTTGTCATAGAACCTCCCAAAGCGCCGGGCGAGCGCTGCGCTAGCGCCCTGTGGCTGCTGCGATGTTGTATTAAACTTGCGCAAGCTTGTACCGGTGCATGTTTCCTTGCGTTGCTGCATGGCAGAGATCTTGCAGTGGCTACACAACAACTGCAGGTGATACTGTCCATGGTGTGTCCAAGCGTACAGAATAATCATATGATTTCTGTTCGTCACGTCATATTGTACTGCGGCTGCTTGGTTTTCATGCCCATCATCGCCCATCAGGTGCATGCGCTGTGTTTTGTCATCTCCTGACAAAGGCAATCGATAGATTTGCGCTACAGCTATGGCAGTAATACTACCGATCTCTCATGAAGTGAATCTACGACCGACTCAATCCCGTCAGTCGCAAGGTATGAGACATATTTCGCACAGAGCAGCTGTTTTAGAGTTGATGCGAAACTGCTCGTTTTGCACAAACCGCACCCAACCATGTCTCGCATACCTCATGCGTGGTACAAACGATTAATGCTTGTGACTTTGAAGGTGTCACACCGGGCAAGGGTTGCAATTCAACGTGCAAACAGAAACTCAGTGCACCGCGCTCAGGCATCCATGCAGGCACTTGCCAGTGCAGCTCAAGCATCGAAAACACCAAGCAACATTTTTAGAAGTGCTTAGGACAAACCTGGGAACATATGATCATCCGAAAACAACCGTGGGTTTGCAGCTGGGTGCATTGATGCTCAAAACCTACACTCCTGTCTGCGCACGAACACGTATCACCAACACCAGCAAACTGCCAAACTTGCCAGAATTGCAAAGGCTCATTGGCTGTGCCCGGGCATCTGACGGCTTTGCATATGCGCACTGCGCTCATGCACAAATTTCTCATCAACATTTGAGCATCATGCACGCATCACCCATGCCATATCATCTACGAGAATCTGCAAGGGCACCACCGTCTCTTGGGAATAAGACGCCATTTTCATGGCCTGAAACGTTCACCGCGTCTTGCTCTGAACGTACGACCGAGGTTATTGTATCAACGCCAATGCTCAACGCTAGCACCGGATCGATCCGTGCAGGCACTGACGGTACAGTCTATGGTGCAAAAGGTGCACAACCCGTGGAATTGCCAAGTGGGCTCCAAGCGCCCAAAGTCTCCGTCCCACATGGCTCACAGGTCCTCCTTAGCGTGCATGCTCTCCATGACGCAACCCCAGCACTGTGTGCATTGATCGCGGAACTTGCCGCGTCAGGGTGACGTCACCCAAGTGGCTCTGATGCATGTTGACATCGACAACGTTGCTGATTCATCTGCCGTAGACAGGAACAGAGCCGCCTTTTGCACAACTCAACGATCGTGCAATATTCGCTGTCCCAAATGAAGTTCGCAAGATTTGCCCGTTCGCTTTGCCCTTTCTTGTTATTTAACGCAGTGATACTGTGACGGTGCAGAAAATCAGAACGCTGCGTTATTGGAGAATGTGCGACAGAGATATGCACCTTGGCGAATAGCCATTTGTTGGAAAGGGAGACAATAACATGGCGAGCCGGTAGGGTTCGGCTCGCACTACATTGTGTCTGCATATTTGGGATTCACTTTCCAGCAACACCTCCGGCTGGAAGCTCCTCGCGTCTGGGGGACTTGTCACACGGATGGATGCTGCACAGAAGCGTAACGTAACAGTTACTGGGGCCACTAGATTCTTCACAAATTATTATTCATACAGATCAGAGCCTCGAATAACAAATGAACTGCAGATAAAAGAGGGAGGAGGCTGGTGGTTTGGAGAAGGTATGTGAAACATGCTACGTGCAACAGTAAAGTGATTGCATTTGTGGTGGAATAGCAGGCTGGTAAGGAGTCGTGCACAGAATGGAAATATCCCAATGGGTTGCATATCGCACGCTAGTGTGTGCTTCTTGGAGCGGACGATTTCCCAAGTACCTATAACTGTTCAGCGAATGTTCCGCATTTCGAACCGGTGGTTGACGCATGCATGCAACAGAAAACATCGTCGAAGTTTTTGCTCCGCCCAAGGGAAGACACTATTTTGGTTTTGTTATGCTTAGTGTCAAATTGACGGTGGGGGGGTGGGGGCAGCCATTGACGCTAAGAGGTTATGTTACTGCACCAATATCAAAATAAGATGGGAAGATGCACAAAAACGCCGCTGATCAGTGGCAAATAGCTCATGAACTGTTGCGAACCTCCCTCAAATTTTCAATCATCGAGGAAGTACTTAGAATGTAGCAGTTTTTAGGCTTTGGGGCTGCTCCCACTGCCTGTCATGACTTTTGGCGTCCCAGTTTTCTAATCACCACAATCGCTACAGTTTTGGCTCCTTTTTTCCCTTAAAACTGTTGTAAGCTTGTGTGGTATTGTTGGGTCCTGTTGATGAGTCATCCTGCCATCAAAATAAGGATTGACGCGGGGGTTGGGGTGGGGGTGGGGGTGGGGTGGGGTAGGGTGGGGGTGGGAGGTAGAACACTTTCCCCCCCGCACGTTAATCCTTATTTTCAGAGACGTCTCTGGGCTTAACGACAATTTGACGCTAAGCGTACAAATACCAAAGTAATGTCTTCCCTTAGTGCGCTGTTTCGTATATCATGCGCATATGCTCAGGAGTGCAATATCCCTCTGTGCAGCATGGTTGCTCATAAGAAATCGATGGAACTTGCGCATCTCCCAAAAGCACAAATGCGAATTGTGCAAATACGGCCGTTAGAATCTGCAAGAAACAGAAAAAAACACTTCAAACTTGAAACATCTGGCGCCAATACTTGAGAAGCGTAGTATTAGAAGTTGCATATTAGGAGGTAGTTGTGAACATTCGCAACTCGACTGAACATCTTCAAAACTCCGCTCATTCACCCCTGAGAAAAACTGTCCGTTGGCACAGAGGACATCTTCGCTGCACGAGAATCCATGTGCACACAAGCCCCAGGCACTAGTCCTCCCCGCCAGTATGGTACATCGTACTACAAGGGTGCAAACGGACACACCGGTGCTACCATTGTGTAGCATATGTGCAAGAATGTCTGTCGACTGCCCAGATGAATTACGCCACAAGAACGCCTGCAGAGCTGGCATCAGCACCGCTGGAAAAATTGAGTTGAGCGATCAATTCTTACCCTGTCCCCACACCCAGCCACCAGAGAGGTGAAAATTCGCTGCACCCCATGGTCGCACACCCCTCAACCATCACCAAATAGCGAATGAACGACCACACCGTCTGCACACACGGAGACGAAAACCCAATGCGCCGAAAAGTCTACAGGCTCACATTGGGCCGCCATCGTTAAAGACAAGCCCCGGGCGTCCAATGCGGGCGCCGTATCCCCGGCCAAAGTGTCCGACACAGACGTCCTCCCCCACCCAACACGAGGGCTGCACACAACACAGTACACCGCCAGCTCGCAATCGATTCCGCACACCAACATCACGAAGTGCCGCACACACAGGCGCAACGAGGAGCGCAAGTGTGACCGCTCCCCCTCACACCTCCTCGACCTCCGACTCACGATAGCAATAGCCGCCGTCAAGGGAAGCTCCAGTGCCGCGGGACAGTGGAACTGCCTCTTCGCCTTCGCCCTCGTTTGGGTCAGCCGGCGACGTGCTCTTGAGTACTGTGTCCACGTCCACCTCGCCAAACGTTTCGAAGGCCATTCTCACGGCCCCCTTCACGGCAGTGGCGGCGTCCTCGAGCACGATCGACCCGGACCTGGACACGCAGTGCTCGGCCGGGAGGCCGCTCAGACGAGCGTCGCAGTTGGAGTTGTCGAAGACGTGGTCGGCGGCGCTGCGACAGAGCGACGAGCGCGGTCAGCCGCGGGCCAACACTGAAAGAACACTGAAATGCGTTGCGGCACTTGGTGACCCGGAGGCGATGGTTCAAATGTCCTGAAGTGGAGCCCACAGGCGGACAAGAAAGACGCGAACAGGAAGCGAAGCATGCAAACTGCGCGGATGGCATCTGGAGATCTGTTGCGCATGGAACCTGCATTTCATTGCGGCATCTTGTTGGGCAAGCCAAGGTGCTCTGCAATGGCTCGCCAAAACGTTGACGGGGCTTGCTAGCTGCATTGGTTCAGGCAAGATGCAGCGACTGTCGGTTGGGTTCATTGGTAGCTGATTTTAGCTCCCAGCGTCTGCTCTTGAGAGCAAACGCTGTATTTGGCAAGTGACGTCAAATGCAATCAATGACGTTGACAATGCGTGAAAGCGACTGCTTTGCAGCCTTGCTTGGGGACATGCAAACGATGCTGGCAAATGGGTTTGCGGGCATCCAGTCAGGGTCGCAGCCCCATTTACCACCCGCAAATTCTACGAAACATGGTGATCGAAAGAGGGCCTTGTTTTGGTGTGGATTTCACTGCAACAATATGCAAGATAACTGACTTGAAGTCAGCCAATGCGGGTCGCAAACACAGCCAATCCTGGCTGAATGATCATTCAGATACAAAACAACCAAATGCAGTGAAGATTGCTTCTGAACAGAGTTCGACACAGACGAGGGCACTACACACACTGGGCAATTTGTGCATTAGGGCAAAGTGCTTGGTGCAAAAAGCAGCAGCTACATTGCAGAGGTTCTGGATCCCCCAACAGTGATAATGCATTGTCACCAATGGAAGAAACGCATTCATAAGCATACTGTCAAATTATGCAAGAGCACGTTAGACAGACGCCAGAATTATTTCTTCCACATTTCTTGCAGCACACACCTGGGCTCTGGAGCCTCTTCACAGCCCATTGCTTCGGCATGCGATGGGCCAGCGAAACTGAGGGCCATTTTCAGCGTTCTGCCGATGGATGAGAACATCTCTGGAAAAGACGACGCCACACAGTAGATCAGGACAAGCCCACGGGCATATTGGCCATTTTCGCCTTCATTGTGTAGATTGTGCAGTTGCCTCTACAACCTGTCGATCCCTGCGCATTCTGCTTTCACAAAGTACGAGTCTCCATGTCTGTTGGCAACTTGAAGGCAAACGGCAGTAACAGGGGCCCCGCAAGGGCCCAAGGGCATGAAATCATATCCACGGCATTTATAGAAATTTAAAACTAGCTGACCTCTGCCACCATAAGGTGCAGTTGGCAAGAATCTGTCCCTTAAGACAGGCTGATTCACATGGGGTGTGATGTGAATGTCATTCATTATCCTGCGTGCCATGCTTCGATGTTCCATCAGAACAAGCCAACGCATTGCAGCATGGCCTCTTTGCAAATTGCACCATACACATGTCACTAATCCGACAGGGCTGGCCTGTCAAATGTGCTTGCCGCGGTCTCTGATTCCATGTGGTTGCGCAACGCGGCTGAGGCCAACCACAAGCTATTTCCATTCTTGTATGTGAGGTATGCACAGCCAAAATATACTGTGCATTCTTGCATGTACAGACAAATCCGACAGGACAAAATCTGCGCACACCGGACTGGAAAATACCAAACATCCATCGGCCGAGGCGCTGTGTCGTTTGACAGCTGAGCAGGCCAATATTAGCCATCGCTGACTGGACGACTGCATGCAGGGCAGCCAATTCCTAACCCAAGGTCCCAGATCCTGTCGCCCCAGCACCCAGCCCAATTCGGGCGAGTTCAGTGCTCCGCCAGCGTCCAGCCATCCAGTCGCCGCGCCCGGGCCCCGCAGCCCGCAGCCCGCCGGCGCCACCCGCTCCCACCCGCGATCGCCGCACCAATCGACGCCGCAGGCGGATGGAACGCAACGCGCTCGAGCGGGCCGCAGCAATCCCGACCGGGACCGCCGCGGGCGCAACAAACCCCAGGCACCCACGAGAGCGTCCCACACCGAGCACACATTCCCTGGGCCGTCCCCTGCACATCTCCTCTCACTTTCCTCCCGGCATCGCCCGCATCTTCCCCCACGGGCGCTTCGCCCGCACATCCTCCCATTACCATCAATCACCCAGCCAAAGCACTCCCGCGCCCCCCCCAGGCCCGGGGCCCTGATCCCTCGATCTCCTCCCCACCGCGCCGGCGCCTTCCCCAGCGCTCGGGCCCCCGTTCCCCTTCCCACCTTCGGCCACGCTGCACCGCGCCGCCGCCACCTCCCGCTCGCCCTCCGTGGAGGACGGCGTGTCGCCGAAGCCGCTGGCCAGGCGCTCCACGCCGGATGTCAGGGACCGCTGCAGGGCCGCCGCGCGGGCGGCCGCCCCGGTGGGCGAGGTCGGCGCGCGCGCCAGGCGCGGCAGGGGCGCCGCGGGCCCGGACTCCTCGTCCACCGGCATGGTGCTGAGGCTGAGGGGGGGTGGCGGGGAGCGTGACCGACTCTCGCCGTGGTGGGCAATGTTGGGGCTGCACACAGTGGCGTGAGGTGGGGTGAGGTTTTGGGAGGGTTGGGGTAAGGTTTTTGGAGGGCCCCTTGGAGGCCAAGGGGGTCCTTGGGACGGTGTGCGGGCATATTCCGGCGTTTCCCCGCTCGGTTCTGGGCCCGCGGTGCGCTGATGCGTCGCTGACTGGCTTGCAGAAGGTGAGCCTGCCCTCTGGGATGGTCTGGGGCGGGGTTGGAGGCGGCGGGGTCCTGACGGATCCCAGACGGATCCCAGATGGCGATGTCCCTTGCGGTCGGGCCGTCCTATTCGGTGCGGGAGCCGTGATTGAGACGAAAACCATGAACATTCGCACCGGTCGCTCCCAAGCACTGGAAGCAAGCCACAAGCAGATGCATTACAAGATGAGTGTGCTCGGCAAATAAACTCCTGCCAGCGCACCCAATCGTATTCCCCTCATGTGCACATTATTTTCACCGTATTCACCACACAATCGCCATGCTAATTCACATCGTATTTCACATCAATCCTCCTTATTTACTCAACTAAATGTTTCGCCCTCACGGTGATGATGTCACCACAGCGCTGTAGTGACGTCCGTCACGCGTGGTTGGGAGGGTGGAAGATAATGAGCTTGGTGCCAGTGGAAGTGCTGCACTGGGCGGGTGAGCAAAGAGGGGGTGGAATTTGAAAGATGGTCTTGGATGGATGGGCCGTCACCGGAGCCAAAGGGCGCCCCGAACTGCAGTTAATGACGGTCGCACGATGGTGTTCCATGTACACCTATCCCAGAAAGCATCCGCCAGTGTGATAAAGTAGCGTACTCTTCATGCGATTGAGGGAAGTGGCAGCGATTGGCTCCGATTTGGGATGCACAACTCATGCCCTGGTGCTTGCTCTCACATCTTGGGACATGTATTGATAACAGCCCTTGACATGGGCATGGGTTTCCCCACTCGGCCTTCGTTTGATATCCAATGCTACATTCGAATATCGAAAATCGACAGACACACCGCCTATCAACGATCTGCTGCTCGCGATCACCAATACTCAATGAGAACTCATCATTGTGGAATGCGGAATTTCGATTTCTGCCCATCTTCAGTTTCTGTAGGCGCACTTTGAATCTACTTGGGACATAAAATACGCTGTCCGTGACCCTGCGCAAGAGCATCCCCAGGGTCTGCTTTGCTGCAGACTGGATGATGTCCTTAGCATAAACAACACTGCAAAATTTCGCCCGCAAAGACATGCCAGATGTCAGTGTTGTAGTCAATTCCTGCTGAAATTTGGGATCACCACCACCACGGCCGTGTACAGGTCGTCTCATGTTTAAAAAGAAATGTTCGAGAAAGCTTGCGGCATTCTGTGTTGAAATGAATGCGTTACAGCCATGTATGACCAAATCCTTCCTGAGCCATTATCAAACTCATCTGAACGCTGAATTGGAATTCAAACATATAGATATTCATACTTATTTACCGTGAGCATGAATAGAAAATTTATCTATCTTTAACCGCCGGGTAACGTGGCTGCAGTGCTTCAGTGTACGAGGGCAAGTGGGACTGTGCCTAGTACCTTGCAGCTGAGTCATGAATTCGATTCAGGCGATCACGCATGCGCGAGCTCAACTGATCTACGTTCATTTACAAGTGGCTACCCCGCAGCTA
>CAJHUC010000330.1:0-71032 GCA_905146915.1 Ostreobium quekettii | reverse complement strand
TCAGAATAAAAATGATTCTCGTTTTATCGCTAACTTACCAATTAGACATACACATATGCAAACTCTAAATGTGAAGTTTGCAATAGAACATAATACAATTGCCATTTTGTACTTCTATGAACTGCCAAAAAGGATCTTGCTCTGAATTTGGTGCAAAAGGCTCTATAAATTTTAATTATTAGGCTGATATTGTACCATTAAAAGAGAAACAAACGCATGTAGGACTAGTTTCCGTGAGCACATGGGAATGTAGCCAATTGATAAATGAGTTGACTCAACATGCTGCCATCACATGAAGGGCTTGATCCGAAGGTGCAGTATCATATAAAACCACCATCAAATTTGAGGGTTTTGTGCTGCTTTATAAGGAATAGTCATGACTTGGAAACCTCAAACAAACAAATGAGAAAAACAAAATAGAATTACTTTGAAGTCCATTTTGTGGCCTTGGAAAAAAGGCCAATATCCAAACGCATTCTCAGTCTATTTTCAACTCATGTCTGAGTGGTTCTTCCTTTTCTTCACAAGCTTTTTTATCTATTTGTTATTTTGGTAGATGGCATATGTCATCTTCACTAGGGATATGGGATCTATCCTATGTGGGTCCATGGCTATCAACGTAGACGTGGCCGCTGAACTTTTTTTCTGTTACTTTACTTCTGTAATTTTTTTGAACACAAACAATCCGTTTGTCAATTTTCCATTATTTTGCCAGGGCCAGGTTTCCGTAGCCATTCATGCCATATCAGCTTTCATTTTTTGGCTCTGAAGCTGTCCGTCAAGGGGGTGTTTGCAGCCACTAGTTTCTGTAAAAGTGTTTTTTTGTTTGTTCCCTTTCCTGGCATTCCATTGCCATCAGTCACGGATTTTGAGATTCCGGTAATATTTCATTGGTCAGTGGCGGTTTCTGTTGGAGGCAATTTTTGCCAAGTAGATTTTTTCTCTATATCCAGCAACCTTTGTCTTTTGATACGGGCCACAGCAGTGACATAATGAGGTGCAATATTAATATATGTGTTGTGGAAACACATAGGGGTCGAGAGAATTATGGCCATTAATCTTGGTTGGCTAATCATCTGTAGGATTCGACCCACTATTTGGATTCTTTGTGATCTCTAGATACTCGTAGGCTCTTTCTTTGTCATTATCCCCCAGGTATGGAGTAGTTTGTGGCCTAGGGAAATCCCTATACTTAAGGGACAGGCCGTGGGGGTAGATTGGGCTACGGTGTATCGATAGTGTAAGGGGCGAATGCCCACCTTGGCTGGACGGGACTCGGCCCGTTTACCCGTTCGAATCGGGATCCAGTCAGAAACAAACTTGACGGCAAGTTTCTTAGTTACAGAAGTGTTCCGGTGTTCCCGTTTATATACCCCATGTCCAAGGCAGTCCAAGGGTCATGCCAGAATTGGGTGAGTCACCCAGATTCTGGCATACCCGCCCAGTTTGTAATTTGAAACCCCCCGCTTCATGTCCGTTCGTCTCACCGACCCGTGGGTACCCAGCGCCACCCTTTACCGTATTGACCAATACGGCACTCATCCCCTTTGTCTATTTCATCATCTCCCAGCTCAGTTGCCCTTAGTAAACCCCACTATACAGCGCTTCTACAGAGTCCCTATTGTACAATGACCAGTGCCTATAATATACAATGTTTCTCCCGTGTTAATATACAAGACAAGCCCCTTTCTGCGCTAATGTACATACCCCCTACGGCTCCCCTCACACTCTTCCCCCCCTGCTATGAAGCATCCTCGCGAGTATTCTTCGTCCTTGGATGCTCCGGCAGTTTGAGAAGGGTGGTACACCGTTGGTCGTCCCCTTCGTACATTATTCGGCTCAGACCCAGCTGCCGCCCCAGGCTGGTTGAACCCGAATGGGCCACCGGTATCCTTCGAGCGTTGTTGTCTTGCCGTCCAACGCCTCGTTCTCCTTCTCCTCGCTGGCCCACCAGCGCCCTCCTTGGTGTCGGGTCCAGTCACCCCCCCAATGGGGCTGGACGACGTCGCGCCACGGGTCGTCATCCCCGCAGCCTTCCGCCACACGTCACAGCCGCTTGCTCGTGGGCGACCGCGTCCATGCGACGCTCCAGGAGTCTTGCGGCTCCAGCCCCCGTTTCTTGGGTTTCGCCACGGGTTGCCACTCGGACTGACCCCGAGCGGTTGCGCCCAACTCGTCGCTGACCGCCGCCGCCCAGCCGCGCCCCCTCGTCATGGGCGGGACGTCCTTGGTGATGTCCAGCTCCTCGCCGCTGTCGGAGTCATCACAGGAACCCCAATTCACAGGGCTGTCGGGGTGTGGCCGGTTCACCAGCCCCCAATGGCGACGCAGCTGCTCTGCCGTATTGCGCCTGTGGATGCGCCGGTAGATCTTGATCCAGCTCTCGGTACCAGGCGCCATCTCGTCTCGGACGGGAGCAGCGGGGTGGCAGGTTGCTGGCTCGGGGTGGTAGAGGACGGTGGACAGTAAAAGGGCGGTGGCCAACACTCCCGCCAATCCTAATAATAGAGCCATACCTTTCAGGACCCTTCCACTTCGTCATACCCTGTCACTCGGAAGCGCGGCAACCCTTGCCATGCATATTTCTGGCACCGTCTTTTCGTCTAACGGGCCAGGTGGCGCCAGCTCGCGGTTGACGCCTTGACCGCCTGTTGACGTTTTTTGATCCGTCGCGTCGGACCGCCGCATGACCACCGTAATACGCCTCCTGAGGCGTCTCCTTGCAGGCCGCTTCAGCGCCTGGCCCTGTACCGTTTTCGTGGTGGACGCGTTTCCTTGTGGTACAGCTCTTGTCTTGATGCCCGGCGCCCTGGCCGTGACATCCGTGAAGTTGCCATTGGGGATGCCGTTTCCGCTCAGCTGGTCGGTTGCACCTTGCGGAGTCGTCATCTTTACTTCGACGTCTCCTGCCGCTACTGTGACGTCCGCGCAGTTGGTGACGACTTTGCCAGCTTGGTCCCCCTCGTCTTGCGTCTTGGAACCATCACAGTCGTCAGCTCCAGACGTCACACCTTGGTCGTCACCAGCGTTGTAGACGTCGCCGGTCCGACTCTCAGCGACCGTGCTGACGTCCTTGCCTCCTTGGGGTGACGGTACAGCGTCAGCTTCGCCGCAGCTCCCCTTCTGTTCTGCTCCTTTCCCGCCGGTGTCCTTGTAGCAGTCCTCGCTGCACGGGTCCCCCTCTGGGTGGCTGTGGTCACCTTCCAGACTCATTCGCTGCCGGACGCACCGCTCCAGCCGTTCGGTTGGGTTGAATTTCACTTCCAGTTGTTCGGGTGCGGTGTCTTCCAATTCCAACGGGGTAACATCTTCGGCCTTGGTTTCATTGTCCTTCTCCTCACTCAGCGCTTCTTCGCTCTCGGCCTGTGCGAAGTCGTCAGGTAGCTTCTCCCGAGGCACATGGCGGACGGGCCACACCCTTTCGTCATCCATAACGAGGGCGTGCTCGTCCCAGTCAAATCTTGGTCGGGCCTCGAGCAGCCACAGGATGCCCAGGATGGCATCGAAATGGCACAGATTCATTTCGGTGGCCTCCATCTTGGTGACAGATGGGCCCAGCTCGACTGTGAGGCCTTTATGCACTGGGCACCTGCCTCGAGTCGTTCCGTCCACCAGGCAGATTGTCGTCAAGCCCTCCACCTTTTTCACGCCTGGCAACTCCTCGAGGAAGGCGCGGTTGACAAAGTTCATGGTTGCCCCGGTGTCAATTAAAGTGAGCCCTGGTCTTCCTTGTATCTTGACTTTAAAACACAGCAGCGTTGTTGTAACCTTTGTTTGGTTGCTGATGTTACCGCAGTAGTTTTCATCCAGTGTCTCTGCTTCAGCGAATTCCAAGTTCGTCATGGTGTGACGCCTCTCGCCACCATAGCGTTTGTCATCTCTCGGTGCCACAGTGTGCTCGCCTGGTCGCCATTTCGTGGCACAATTCTTTGCCACGTGCCCATAACCCCTGCAGCGGTGGCACTGGATCTCTTGGGGTCGTCCTTTCTGTATGTTATCCACCTCCATTGGCGTGGGTCCAGCTCGAGGCACGGGTCGAGCTATGGGCCGTTGTACTGGTGCACTGACTTGGCTTCTCGTGGTCCCATTAATTCTGAAGAGAATGTCATCCGCCCGCAGCGCATGACTCATTGCTTGTTGAAGGTTCTATGGGTTGGCTCTTTCGACGTCCAGTCGCACCGCTGCTTTTAACCCGCACTTGAATCTGTCGAGACACTCGTTATCACTGATTCCCTTGATGCGTGTCTTGAGATCCATAAACTTCCCAGTGTAGTCTTCTACACTAGTCTTCTGGACGAGCCTTGCCAGCTCGTCACGTGCCTTCTGCCGGTCGTTGGTCACCCCGAATTGTTCCTCAGCTGCTTGAACAAAGTCTTGCCACGTTTGAACTGCTCCCACTCCGTGTGCTTCTACTAGGTTCTGCCACCACAGGGCAGCTGCTCCTCGGAATTGACTGGCCGCAAACTCCACGCAGTACGCCTCGTCTTGGACGTGCATTAGGCGTAGATATTGTCTGACTTGAAATGCCCATTGTGTGAAGGTTCCCTGATGCGCGCCTTCGTATGTTGGTGGTTTGGTTGGCTTGACGGTCAGCAGGGCTGGTCGCTCTGGCTACGGTCGTGTCCTGGCATCGGCCAGTGATGCGGCAGCTACTACTACCTCGTCCAGCTGGTTCTGGATTCGTTGGTTTATCTCGTTTTGTTGCACCTCCACATGTCGCGCCAGCTGGTTCCACCTGTCGCCCAGTACTTGCTCAATGGCCGCTTGTAGTTGGTCAGGCGAAGCTTGTGACGGGCTTGGAGACCGGCTGTGCACACTCTCCGGTTGGCTCATGTTGTTTGGTTCTGTCTTGAGGTTCCCCTTCTTGGTTTTTCCTCACGGGTCAATCGTCGACTGACGTTTCTATGTCGTTTCGCGCCTTGGGTCGTCACCCGATGCTCCGGCGCTCCCTTTCTCCGGTTCTTGGCTCCTTACGGTTGTCACAATTGGGCAGCCCGCGTTGCTGACGTCTCTCCTGATGAGCAGCTCCTGACGCCTATTCCCTCGTTCTTGAAACTCCTCTTCCCTCCGCTTTTCTTAATTCGCCCTTGGGGCAGGCCTTGCGGCTGACGCCTTTGTGACGTCCAGCCCTCGTGCCCTCGGGGCGGCCTCTTTGCTGTCGCACTCCGGCGCACAGCGGTACTCGTCCACTCTCTCCTTCTGGGCCTCGCGTGCAGCTGACGACTTCTCAACGTCCGGCTGTGCCGCCCTTCAACGGAATCCAAGTTCTCTTGTGCCTTGGTGCCCCGCCGCCTCAGGTCGTGGGTCGGTCAGCACGAAGCGCCGCCTCAACTTGGGCACTCCGCTGGCTCCAAAACCAGTTGTAAGGGGCGAATGCCCACCTTGGCTGAACGGGACTCGGCCCGTTTACCCGTTCGAATCGGGATCCAATCGGAAACGAACTTGACGGCAAGTTTCTTAGTTACAGAAGTGTTCCGGTGTTCCCGTTTATATACCCCATGTCCAAGGCAGTCCAAGGGTCATGCCAGAACTGGGTGAGTCACCCAGATTCTGGCATACCCGCCCAGTTTGTAATTTGAAACCCCCCGCTTCATGTCCGTTCGTCTCACCGACCCGTGGGTACCCAGCGCCACCCTTTACCGTATTGACCAATACGGCACTCATCCCCTTTGTCTATTTCATCATCTCCCAGCTCAGTTGCCCTTAGTAAACCCCACTATACAGCGCTTCTACAGAGTCCCTATTGTACAATGCCCAGTGCCTATAATATACAATGTTTCTCCCATGTTAATATACAAGACAAACCCCTTTCTGCGCTAATGTACATACCCCCTACGGCTCCCCTCACAGATAGTGGGTCCGATACGGGGGTATGCCGGGCGATACAGTCGTGACGCGCTGATGTACATTGTGTGGTGTCTGTGTGATAGGTGGTCAGGCCGGAATGTGGCCGACCACCAGTACATACGCGGAGGTGCGTTGCTCCCCACTCTGTTACCCGTTTGGCTCACTGCCTCGCTCCGCATGGGCCTCGCGGCCCGGGGAGCCAGCTGTCTTGCTACCCGCCGTCTTCGAATGGCAGGACCGCCCGATCCCAGAGCGCAAGAGGGCCCACCGCACAACGAACGAGCGAGCATCCCGATTACGCCTGCCGGATTCGGCGGAGGGGCCATCGGCCCAACTGGGTACAGGCGGATGAAGTGGGATGCGTGCGACAAAGGGGACCAGCGGAGGCCATTAAAAGGGCCCCGCAACAATATGTATAAACAATGTATGTCTACCTATTTGCAGTCCATGCCATCATAAATGCTGCCTCGGCCGGTACTCCTTGCCAAACCGGAAATGCAACCTACTGTTTTTCCCTGGCCATCCCTTGCAAACACTAGACTATGTATATAAACACACCCTGGACCCAAAGGCAATCCCCTGCTGTGTTTTCCCGGCCAACCCACGGCTGGTACTCCTTACCAGGCAGGGGACGCAACCCATTGTTCTTTCCCGGCCATCCCTTGCAAACGCTAGACTCCGGACATAAACACACCCTGGGCCCAAAGGCAATCCCCCGCTGCATTTTCCCGGCCAACCCATGGCCGGTACTCCTTGCCAGACAGGGGATGCAACCCGTTGTTCTTTCCCGGCCATCCCTTGCAAACGCTAGACTATGTATATAAACATACCCTGGGCCCCACGGCAATCCCCCGCTGCATTTTCCTGGCCAACCCATGGCCGATACTCGCTGCGGTAATGAATGGCTAGTAATCCTTTGCCAAATGCATATGTTCACTCGCAGCAACTATAACAAAATTCATCATAGTTCGCCATCTGATGCCTTGGACTTTGATGTGGTCTTTGATGATGTCTTGGACTTCTTGCACTTAGCTGGACGCCTCCATATCCTGGTGCATGCTCCCATGCTCCTTCTATGCTTCTTTTTCCTTGCGTGGCAGTCTTCCCACCCTTGGCGCTGTATGTACCATCCCACCAACGGCCCCCTCCACACACAAAAAAAATCGTACCTTCAACCCTGCTCTAGACTTCGCCAATGGGTTTAGCAAGAACGAAAATAGACAAAGAGATATACAAGTGGACAGTTAGGGATGCGCCACCTCACCTATCAATATTAGCAGGGGTCATGACCATTCTTTTTGCGGCCATAACCAAGCTGGATTTTGAAAAACTCTGTGGCTCTTTCCCGGCCAAGCCGCGGCCGGTACTCCAGCCGAGCAGAACAGCATTCCCCCCACCCCACCCTAACACAATCTTGGAGAAGCAGCAGTTGCCTAGTTCACCCCCCTACCTGCATTATCCCCTGGTGTGGCATGCTCACGGCCGGAACCTGCATTGGAGAAAATAAAACATATTACCAAACGCCCATCCACCCAACGCCTTCACAAAACAATAGCCCTTTCCTGGCCAAGCATCGGCCAGTACTCCAGCTAAGTACAACAGCAATCCCCCCGCCCCACCCCGACACAATCTCGGAGAAGCAACAACCACTTATACACATTGCCAACCCGGCAACAGTGGTTTTTTCCTGGCTAGGCCATGGCCGGTACTCCAGCCGAGCAGAACAGCAATCCCCCCAACCCGCCCTGCCCCACCCCGCCCCGACCCGACCCGACCCGACCTGACCCGACACGATCTCGGAGAAGCAGCAGCCACCCATACACACTGCGAACCTGACAACATTGGCTTTTTCCCGGCCAGGCCATGGCTGGTACTCTAGTCGAGCAGAACAGCAATTCCCCCGCCCCACCCTAACATGATCTCAAAGAAGCAATAATCACCCATGCACAACACGAGCCCAGCAATAGTGGCTTTTTCCTGGCCAAGCCACGGCCGGTACTCTAGCCACGCAGAACAACAATCACCCCGCCCCACCGACCCTATCACCACCGGCACAGTGCCGGCGGCACCGCACTCACCTGAGGGTACCGACGCCATGGGGGCAATTGGCGGCGGGGGGCCCCGACGTAGCACTTCACGTACCCCAGGGGCGTCACATCACAATGTGATAATCACATGCCAGCCAATCGAATGTAATGGGTGTGGGAACGCTTTGGGCATATATTCTGCCTATGTGATGGACAGACAAGGTTTTGAAGGGGTACATAGATGTGCCACGGGGGCGAGCAATGTGCACTGCCAAATCCATCAAAGACCCATGCAATCGCACCCCACATCCGCCATGCATACCCGTTGCGCACTCAACCAGGCGTTTGGCCATCCGGTATGGGAATGGGACCCACTCTGCGGCTGTTATCCATCACCTTTGCCAAAGTACAGGCCTCTGGGATTGCCCGTCTTATGTCTTGTGTCAATGGAATGGCGTTGGAATTTCTGTACTAGGGTTCAGTACGTTTGATAGGTCTGTGTTGCTTCGTAAACTTTGATGGAATTCTGTCGACCTCTGTGGTCTGGTCAGTGGTTCCATTATGGGGGTCTGTTATCCGTAGACAGCGGCACGGATTTCGTAACACGTGGTTCCATTTTGGAAGGTTGTGTGGATTTCTGTAGCCGTTTATACTGACGTCAGTATGGCCACGCCCATTTCTGTAAAACACTTTTTCTCTCTATAGCCCGCTCACAGATTCTGTTGAATGCACGGAATTTTAATGGAGCCAACCAAATTCTGATGTGGACAGACAAAGGGGGCCACCTCTATATCAATATCTTCTTCATGCCTTCCTTTATGGGGCTGCCCATGTGGGCATCAATGGGAGGGCCGTTGAAATGCAATAAAGTGCGACATATTCCATGTTAGTGCATTTAAATAGCCCTCCCACAAATGCTGATGTGAGTTGTAGCAACCCTGTAACCCAAGTGCAGCCTAAGGGATAATTTTGTCTTCCTTCATAAGGCAGAATTATTGTTTGATGGAACCAGCATATATGTTAAGTATTGGCATCCCAATCAATGGAGAACTTGACAGATTTTATGACCAAGAGCCATTAAGGTAAATCGCTCTAATGGAAGCCAATCGATTATATGCGCTTAGAAGACACCATGCATCAGAGACAATTTGATGGTTGGATAGTACTATGTGCACCGTCATTCTGGGTCAAATACATCTGTCCAAAACGTTCAATGGAACATAGAATATGAAGGCCACTGAGTGGGAACGATACTGGCAGCGGCAGTAGATGTATACTTTATCCAGAAGTAATATTGTACTACTTCCTCCATCCAATATTAATTGTCCTCTATTTAAAAGATAAATTTCGTTATCTAAACCGCCTTAAAAGTACTAATAAAGGTCAGAATCGAAAAGATTGGGTCCCAAAACCCTTGACTACCAATTTTTGTGAAAAAATACCTAACACCACAACCTTTGACAGCCCCCTGAAATTGCCAAAGATTTGGCCCAAAATTGTGCATTCTGATTCGGCGTTCGTTGGAGATCCATATGGTTCTGGGTCGCTCCCCCCCCCGGCATGCCAAACCAAAGTTGTGCTTGCCATTGCAGCGAAGGGCAGCGTCCCTCTCGTGGTTCAGCGCTTGCCAAACATGCTCCACTGTGTCTGGATCCCCATCAAATAAGCCCGTTGTCACAGCATCGACGATGGCAGAAATCGCTGCCCTCCCGGATCTCTGATGCAAGGACTTGCCACCAGTGGAAAAGGCAAACGCCCAGCACGCTCAAGCTTGGACTCTATGTGTGCTATCGTTCTAAGGTTGTGCTACAACTTTTCTCTAACATAACACCTCGATTGATCTTTGAATCGAGGCCTTCGTGTGTGGCTGGGCCCACACTCCCATAATTGGCACTAGCGGCCAACTTGTACATGCAATCCGCAACCCTTCCCAATTTGCATAGTCTCAACTTGTCAGAGAGACACAAAATGATCTATCTGACCGTTCGCATCGCGTTCCACCTTTTCAATTGTCGCGGCAAGGGTCGACTTTGCCATCCCCCAATCCAAGCCATTCCCCCAATCGTCCGCCATAGATTAGGGTGATGGCCATCACATTCCTTCGCACCTTTTCAAGGGACTTGGGAGGCCTTGCGCAGTATCTCTCACAGCAGCGATGGAGTTCGAAAGGCCATGGCCCAGAAATCTGGGCCGGGAATGCAACCCCGAATTGGCCAATCGATCTCGAATTAGGTCAGCGAAGCCATGGCGACTTCCACGATGAAGCCCACCAAGACACGTTTTCTGCCACTTTGCTTGTTCGCAGGGACCCCTCCAAGCTTCTGTCCAAACGGCATGGATGGTTTTGCATGGGCGGTCTTGTTTGGCCGCCGCAAAGTCGTGCTCCTCCCCATCGCGAAAACGGCTGTTTCGGTGACTGTTGAAAAACGGGTGGGTTTCTGGCGGGAGGACCCTATTATAAAGTGCTGCCAAATCCTCAATACTAAATGGATTAACCTGAAATTTTGACCGTATATTCCCAAAACATAGGCGTACCATTGGCAGAAATGTCATTGAAAAATGAAGTATCTGAGATGGAGATGTATGGCGGCAAAATCATAGAGGATAATTAATCTTGGACGGAGGAAGTAGATGATAGTGGTAACAACTTGGCCCAAATAATATGGGAGAGGATGGGAGCTTTAGCAAGGACGATATGCATGGGAGTAAGCCTCATAGACTGTGATATATTCAGGCAGATTGGGGCTGGTAGGGCAGCTGCCCAAGCAATCATATCATATAATGCAGTTGTAGCATGTAGAACTTGCGCTAATTACTTGTGTGGTCACGATCGCATCATCAATGAAGCTAATGATGATATTGCATTCTGGTATCATTTGATTGATATTCTGGGGTGCTTGGGGCTTAACATTCTCTGCTAGGAATATTTCTTCTTGAGACTCTAGGACGTCTGGACTTGTGGAACATTAGGACATGGGAGCTCTTGGAGCTTTAGCATTCTGGGTTGTTGGGACGTTTGCACATCAAATACATTCTTGTTGATGCTATATTCAACACCTTTGTATATAAACCTCTCTCTACATGGGCATCCCTTTATTTTGCTTTTGATCTATATCGCCGAAACGTGGCACAGGTTGTGGACATCATGTTTACGTTGCTAGGAGCGGAGTCGGTTTTTGTGAACGCTATATAGTTGAGGAATTCATCATCATCATCATCATCGTCATTGTGAGGCTGAAAGAACCATTGATAAGTGATAATGTGACATATGGAGATACGTGATGAAGTATGGCATGGTGAATATGGTGATGGTGTTACAGTGACATGTACGTGGATAAATGAGAGGGGAATGGAAGGAATGGTTCCGTGAGTACAGTTACTTCACTGACACACTCATCCTGTAATGCATCTGTTTACGGTCTTGCTTCTATGCTTGACAGCGACCGAGTGCGGACCAAGCGCCAACGGTCAGCGCGATAGTCATCATCGTCATCACCATATTTAGGGAACAAGGAAATGAGGTAGCCTTCCGCTTCTTCTGTTGCCTGAGCAAAGCAGAGTCTACGATCATTTCGTTGAGCTTTAATGTTAAACACAAACAAAGTCTATGGGTATATGAGTCTATGGGTCTATGGGTCTAAAGCTCGCACTGCCTATAGGCTTTTGGACCATCGTCGTTGATGAGGGTGTACTGACCGGGCTCCATCATCACAAAAACCAAGAGATATGGATAGCAAATAGGGGTCGCAAGGGCATTTATGAGCGAGCGGATCTATTTAAGAAGTGTTGCGGATAGGGTGGGAATGGTTGTGGCATCCTCAACACTATTAAAAAGCATCTTCCATAGTGCATAGTCCAGAAAATCGTGTATTGTGTCGTGCATGTAAGAGTCGTGCGCCAATCGTGCACGATCACAATGTACACGTGTTCCTTTGGTACACAGTTGAAATCGTGTAAAGCATCGCGTTGTCCATGGCGGTAGGGTGGGACACTTTCGTGTACTGCACAGGGCTGAAAACTACACGATTTTAGCAATTGTGTAAAGCCGTGCTCCAGAGTACCCGATTTTTACAAGATGTCAACGCAATTTTGAGCGATTGCGCGCCATGTAAAATGGTCGATTTTTACCAGTGCAAGCAGAACAGTCATATTGAAGCACATTACCAGCTGTAATTCCGGGATTCTGTATGGAAATGATCAAGCCAGAATAGCTGGGGCAGTCACAAAATCCAAACGTAGTAAAAGTGCCTGAAAATGCGGTAATGGACGGCCCACCACTAGTGCATCCCATTGCATAGTGCGGCCGCCGCTCCATGTTGGTTGCGATACGCTTGGCGCCATATCGATGTGAAGTGCCCAGAGGTCCAATCCCGTGACAATAAGCTGTTATGCAACGGCCACACCCACAATATCTGATAAGAGCTCAAACCGCCGCTTATCAGACGCTCACAATCCAATATTCCCACAAAACCTTTGTTGAATGCTTATCTTAAAGGAAGGCCCAAAAAGTCTCAGTTGACAATGTAGAATACCTGCAGGCTGTAAAGTGAGGATCTCATCTGAATGTCTGACGTTGAACCCATCGTCTCTGCATCTGCATTTGCACATTTGATAACAACGTTTATGTTGATAGGACGCCCACACACTCTGCTCTGCTGCCACAAAAATCTACATTTTGCTTGCATTTTGTTAAAATATATCCCGTCGCCCATCGAGCCACCAACGAAGATTTCATTCAGTACTGGGCACTACAGAGTCGAGACTTCGAGAGCAGCGCTTAAATGAAATGCAATCATAAGCGCTGAAATGAAATCATTTACATGTGTACGTCACTGCTGTCATCAACATGATCCAATTGTTCACGATATTGATATTCACATGGGCCACCTTCTATTGAAGCGACCCTCCAACCAATACAAAATACTCAGAGAAATATATGGTCACGTGGCAAATCGATCCAACTAGGAGCCTTGGTTCTTTTTTCGCTCCCAGAATTCGTTGCTGTCGCGAAATCCCTCAAACAAGACATTGACAATATCTCTCAAATCTTGCGTCCTTCCACACGTTGATAGGATCTTGGATGAAAGTCTGGTATCTGCATCTGGAACTGAAGCATCAAAAACACACAGTGCGTTAGCTACCAGGAATATTGAGTGTGATGGATGATTACTTAGCCATTTGGATGATATATGTTTTATCAAACAGTATCTGTCTGCTCCGCTTTCTTATCAAACGGCATTCAAAGAATGTCAGAAAATATCTATGCCTTGACCCGGTCAGTCTAATGTGGGGATATCAGCACATGATTGCCAAGGGTGAAGGAATGCGAGGCAGTCGAGACTATTTCTTTCAGCCAGCGACCGGCAAATTAATTTGATAATGCGATGGGCATTTCGTTCAATCAAATCCAACATTTTTACATGAGAAGCACAATGTTGCACGCACTCGACTGTTCGTTCTTCGATGAAAGTCAATGAATTTCTCTTGTGAACGTCCGTTTACGCCAAGATGCATATGATCTGTTGTATCAGTGCAGTGATACAAGATTCTACATGGAATCTCATGAGTCTGCCGTGCAATACGGGCTGACACTGAGAAGCACTCCTCTGGGCAGCAAATAATGCTCCCGAATAGACTCAAGCCTTGCTGCTTGCAGGCTGCGCCGTTTTCCTGGCGGGCCTGGCGCAATAGCAAACGACTTTGCTTACCCTCTGCAGGCGCATTCGCTCTTGAAACCTCCGTTGCAGCAGTCGGCGGCGAGGCCCCGGCAAAGAGGGTACAGGCACTTGGCGATTGCCTCGGCGTTGGCCTCTGCGAGTGCTTCCGACACGTTGTCTCCGTAACCATCGGCCTGAGCCTCAGCAAGGGCGTCTGTTGCAAACAGCATCGCAAGCAATGGTATCATGGCTTTTTTGAAGGCACACAATGGTTATCGAGGGCGCTATGTGGTGTCGACACTGATGTCACAACCGTGAGCATATTGGAGCCTGGCGATGTACCGTTGACAGTGCTGTCCCAATCAGGAGCAATTAACAACAACGGAGTCCTCTCAAATTATGGAAACTTCAAGAGCATTGTCGGACATTCAGGCAATTGCCAACCACTTAAAGGGTAATGCTCAAAACAAATTTTATGGAAATATTTGACTCAGGTTGGTGCAGACTACCACGGCCTAATCAGAAGATCGGATGCTATGATCGATTCTGCACTCGCCGCGAAGCCGCAAAAGAACTTGTACCCGCGCGATGTGCCGGCAGACCTCCCACCTGAGAATGCCTCCGCCACCTGGTCGCAACTGCCTCCCGATATAGCCTGGGCGTAGGCATCGGCGAAGGCCTGGGCAATGCCTCCCCCCACTGCCAAGGCCTCGGATGTCGCCTCTGCGAGGGCGCGCCTGTTTGTGGAGCCGGCCTCCACGATTGCCTCCGCTAGGGCTGTGCCCACCGCCTCGTTGTTCTTACCCCAGGCCTCCGCAATGACGCTGGCCACAGCCTCTACCTTGCCGCTGCCAATGATTTCGGCGAGAACCTACAAAAGGGAAGTGCACAGTCGGTCATAAGTGGAAGCCGCTGGCCCGTGCGACATTCACAGATTCAAAGGAGAGATAAAGCACATGGGAACAAGCGTGAGGGAACGATGGTGAGAGCCTGAAAGTATTCGAACAGAAACCTGAAAGTGTCCACGGGCTCTGAGAATGAAATATCTGGTGCACGGAAAACGTCCACGTGCCGTTTTCACAAGCGGCGGCATACCCCGCTGAGAGGAGAAAGATCCATTGGCGAATCTATTGCCATGGCAGCGACAAAGACGCAGCAGCTTCGATGGCGGGACATCGAACCGGGCGTCTGCCGACGGCGCCGTCTGCAGACTTCGCGACGGGAGGGAAACTGTCGCGATCCAACAATACGCGGCAGACAAGCAGAACTGACGGCACCGGCGATCGGTGTGTCCGCATTTCCAGCCACAATGCCACCGTGTTGTGTCACTGCTATTTTTTGGCGGTCATTCGGCCATGCATGTCACCGTCGCCAGCGCCCTACTCCCTACTCCCTACGCCCTATTCCTTCGTTAACCCACCTCGGATATAGCGGTGGCTGTGGCTCCCTTCGCAGCGGCCGCCTCTGCGATGCTCTCGGCCAAAGCGGACCCCTTTCCATCGGCGATCGCCGTCGCGAGGGCGTCCGCTACAGCCACACTGTCGCCGTCCCTGCTCTCCGCAAAGCCGACAGCGTTGGCAAAGGCATCGCCGCCGTTCATCGATTTGGCCAGGGAAGACGCGATCGACTGCGCCGTGCCTGCGCCAAGTGACAGCGGTTCAATCGTACCGCCTCTGAGTGCACCAAGGCGATAGTGGGCAACGTGAGCCGCAGATCTTGGTTTGAGATGCATCAAGTTAGTCTCCAAGGGCTTCAAAATCAACACTTCAGAGACACTGCAAAATTATAAACATATGCATGTTGCAGTTCTAGAGCAACAAGGCGTCCCAATCTGCAAAGTTTGCAGTGCAAACTGCCCCACCTGCCCCACTTGCCCCATTCAGTCAGGATTGAAACACCTGAGTCTGGCGAAGGACGCACGGAGAGGCTGTACATCTCCGTCAGGGTGGCGAATCAATACGCCAGGGAATGATTCGAGGGACCAGGGGCTGACTGATGAACACTGTTTGTGAAAGCACAATGTGTGCAGCCGCATTCGAGCAACATTTTGAGTACCTCCCCGCCCATCGCTCCTAGCCGTTGCCCTCGAAGTGGAAGATGCTCTTGCGCCTGCTCCGAAAGATACACAGATAGCCCCTGAGATGCCAGGGTGGAGTACATGGGTTCGATCGGCAGCCGGTCATCAGCGATCGATCCACGGCGATGTGCCGGGGTTCTGCGCTGTGCCCCCGGCTGTCACCGGCATATCGCACCACCTTAGCGCGAATCACGCAAGGGGTGAGTTTGTCCTTGTTCACGCGGATTGGCCACCCCAACGGCGAGCCGAACCACACGCCATTTCTCTAGGCATGTTGATGCAGGACTGCGAAGGGCGCTGGTGAAACGCAAACAACAAAGCGACTGAACCGGCACGCTCGATCCGCAGTGCAAACGACCTCTTGCTCGCCTTGCGGCCTCCCTCTGTGAGGTATGAGCGCCTTACCTTCACAAAGAGGAGAATGGGATATCGCCAAGAGCCCCCAAGCCACCGCGAACTTCAGCCACGAAACGGCCATCTTTGGCGCCGCACTCCTCTTGACAGCGCGTCACGCAGCACCCCAACTCAGGGACAGTGGATTCGCTGCGGCGCGAGGCAAAGCGCAGGTCTGTGCGGGCGTCCGCGTTCCGCAATTGCGCCCTCCCTGCCCTGCTCGCGGCTAAATACCGTCCGGCGACTCCTGCCGTTCGTCCCGAAATTCTTCCAGCCTGCGGGACAGCTGTCGGTGCTGAACTCACGGCAGTCGCGTCAAATGCGCCCATCGCCAGCCGGCAGATTGGCTGGCGTGACGGGTGCGAGGGCTGCTGCCTGTTCGTTTGGACATGTCCTATAAAGGGAGCAGCGGAGACGCTGACAGGCTCTCAAATGTTCTGCAGCGCCAATGTGAGTTCAGGCTGCAGCTGCATGCGTCTTTGTGTGGCTGCCAGCTGGCGCCTTCTGGACAGGCTTCTCGCCACTAGTGACAGTACTGTCAATTGCGTCGTCGCCTTCATTTCTTGCTGGCGAGATATGACGCTTCGGGCGTTGGATTGATCCAAGAATCAGCGTATCCTCCTGTCCAGTTCAAACTTGCTGCACGAAGTCGCATCTAGGGAAGGATCAGACTGGCCAGGGTGTGATCGGACAGCGCCATCAAATCATGGCTCGACTCGATGACTCGAGCCATGGTTTGATGCTGTTGTTTCTTTATATCGAGATGGGCAGCACGGTATCAAAAAGAGCGAGGCGTCGCTGGCTATGCAGGAGTGGTCGCGCCAGACCAGCTGGTCGCATCAGTCCCGATATTCTTCCCGGGCGGCTTCAATGCGTGTGGGTCTACACGCATCAACACAATCAGTTGCGGAAGCGCCATTAAGCGGCGGTGTGGTGTTGTGAAGGCTTGGTTTTACGTTTACGACTCCATTTTTACATTTGCGTTTTTGCTCGTAAAACCACGCAAACAGAGAAACAGCCATTTTTATAGCCATATTTGCGCATGTTTGTTGCTCGTCGTCACGCCCAGATTACATGATGATGTCCCAACCAATGATCAATCCTCCACAATCTACAGCACCGACAACATAGAGCACACCTAGCCCTCAGCAAGGGCAGCGACGTCGCCTTGCCGAGCAAAATGTTGTTTTATGCATACTTCAGTGCATCTAGATGCCACTCCCTGGACACCCGTAGTCTGTATGTGCTGTCTTTAAGTACACATATCCCATTTCTTACGCATTTGTACTGCTATTTATGAGTAAAAACATTAAGCCATTTTTGTGTGCAAATAGCCATAAGCACAAAAGTGTTTGCGCCGTAAATAACAAGCCTGGAGCCAGGGGGCAATGGGGAGCTTCTGCCAGGCAAAGGCAAGTCACGGTTGTGGTGAGGAGTTGCGGGCACACCGTTCCCTATACAGTTCGCCCATTCGCAGCCCACATCGACTGCAGATCATGATACCGTGCAACGCTGTGGCTGATCCCAGTTAAACAAAATTTTGAGTCTCTCCTAATTAACGAGGAGAGCCCCTCGTAAATGACTCTTACCGGCTGATGCTCGGGGAACGGCTTGGGCGTAACTCGGTTGAGAAAACTCGCCATGGAGGGGAATTTTCGAGGCCCATGTGATGTGTCGAGGAACGGCAAGCAGCGTGAGGTTGTGTTCAAGTCACAACGAGTGGAAGAGGCGGTGGACTCAGATGCAAACCCACCTGAGGCGACGTTCACCAACTGTTGAAGGAATGGCCGTTTATGCGATTCAAACGGCTCCCCTTGGAGTGCACACAAGAAGCGCGAATCCACGATCGACGATGCTTCAATGGGTTGGCACACAGCCAGACGCAAGGCCACACCACACACGAAACGCCCGGGGCTTACATATTTGTTCACCCTTCCCACAACGAAGAGCCTTGCCGACGGTGGCAATGACCCCCGCAAGCGAACAATTCGAATTCCCTTGCACCCACAGAACTCTCCTTTTCACGTGACAAGGTCCATCATCCATCACCAACCAGCCATACCGCACTTCAGAGATGCCCATTCATCGCCACAATACAACCCACTCTATAACACATATACTAAAGGTGCCCATACACTCAATGGAAATGTAGAAATATTTCAGCTGCGAGCACGACCCCAACATAACATATATCTTTGAAACGGATGGCGTCTCCCACAACATTCAAATTGATGCTCACAAAAGTCCCATCACATGAGAAATAATTCTGTGAGTTCTAAAACATGTTTTTCTTTTCTCTATACATTCAGAATGTCTTGCCAAGACGATGTCTTGCCAAAAGAAAAACATGTTTTAGAACTCACAGAATTATTTCTCATGTGATGGGACTTTTGTGAGCGTCAATTTGAATGTTGTGGGAGACGCCATCCGTTTCAAAGATAAATGTTATGTTGTCTACTCGTGTATACACGAATGTATACATGTCAAGAAGATGGTTTATATGCAATGCATATAAACCATCTTCTTGACGTGTATATAAGTCGCACACCATAATGCATAAGTGATCCACCTAGAGAAACGGTGGTCATTATGCGGTGTTGCAAACACAACGCAATTCCCAGTATCGTTCGCCCATCGAACTCGACAGCGCTGCCACCCCTCGGCCGGAATGCAGTTAGGCGATAGAAACTGGTAGAACGCAATTTAAGACGCCGACCCACGGTGGCACAACCCTTTCTTTTTCAGGTGTCCAACCCCTTCCTTTCTTTGTGCTTTTGCCTTGATGTTGTGGAGTAGGTTGGTGTGGATGGGGGAAACATCACTAGGGAAAAAAGGGCCAAATAACACGTGTTCAAACGTGTACAAAGTTTACAGGTTTGTGTTATTTTTGTGTTCTTAGCGTGCAGAACTTTGAGGAAATGTGTTTTGTGTGTGTTCGCAAAAGTGCTATTTGCCCCTTTTTTCCCTAGTGCATTGTGAGGTCGTTGTAGCCCGCCAGCTGAGGGGCCCCGCTTGACTATTTGAATTCAGCAGAGACGCTTGGCATGACCAGTGTGTCGATATCCACGCTGGCTTTAAGGATGTTCATTCATTCATTCATTCCCTCCACGGCGGCACCTTATAAGAAGGATAATTTGTATGTTGTATAACTACGCATATCGTAATGAGTAATTACTGCATCTGGTCCTGACCGACTCGCCGATTCAGGGCAACAGCAAATCCGGACAATGCCCAGCGGGTGAGGCCTCCCAGCGAGAGGGCCCTTTTGTGAGTCGCTGGAAACTGGCCCCTGCAAAGTAGGTGCCCTATGGGTCTGGCGGGCACCCGGATCTGGATGTTGAAGAGCGACGTAAGGCCATGAGTCATGGTGACTGAAGAACTCCGGAACCGCAGTGGACACCAAAGCCAAGTCCTGTGCACGCACGATTGCATGTGGCTGTCCCTGTCCGTTCCCACTGGCGGAGCTGTGAGAAGGCAGTTTGATACCCAGATTGGCAGCCTGTCCTTTTCAGATCAGAGGGCCGATGCTTGCGCATTCTCCCCCTTCCCCTCCCTCCCCTTTTTCCCGTCAAGCATACCATGGTCGGCATGTTGCCCCCCTCACCCCCTTAGTTGTGTCACCATGGGCTACGCCAAGCACTCCTCCAACAGCAAATTCGCAGGCAACGGTCGCAAGTGGTCCAGGTGAAGGGAGTGCTCATTCAGGTGCGCTGCCATGGCCTTAATTGCCTGCGCAAGCTATTAGCAAGCCACAACACCGTCAATGGGTTCCGTTTCGACTCGCACACGCAGCTTGCAAGCCAAATGCGCAGGAGCTGCCGGCCAGATACAAGTCCGTGGGTAAACATCAATGTTCACACCTGTCGCCACAAATCTTTCCAGGATGAGTCGCTCTCCCTCCTGCCATCGGGCGACTTCCATCGCGATTCCGAAGCGCGAGGCACAGTGAGACATTCGCTCACACGACTGGTATTGGCACTCGCCCACACAACTGACAGGCAAAGGTGGCCTTCTTGCTGGCTTCCTGTTGCTGCCTGTGGCCTTCTACTGCAGAGATTTGACATTTCTGAACCCGCAATTTGGAACCAAAAACCGTACGTCGGCTGGACTCGCACCGCCTCTGATAACTTAAAAATGAAAATCTGCATTCGACAATACGTTGTCTCTGCCCGCGACTCTGCCCTTCAAATTCGGAACGGGGCTGCTCCATTGGCATTGCGCTTTTGTTCTGGTGCCACAACTTTGGCAAGCTCTGCAAGGGCAGAGACATGCTCAAAAAAAGGGAGAAGAACAGAGGCAGTCTCAATTTCTCAGCCCGCAAAAAAGTCCCTCGAGTGACCATGGTACATCAGCGCCCCGCGGCGGCGACGCGCTCCCAACCCGCAACAAAAAGTACAATTTCCCGCAGACTCGTCCGTTGTGTCCCGGGGGAGGTGATGAATTCTTCGTCCCCCGTGTCAATCTGCATGCATCGACTCATCTGCTTTGTTTGGCAGCCACAGCGACTTGCTAATTTTTATTCCTTGCGTTCCCGTCCACCGCCTCAACTCTTCGAACCTCAGGCCAGGGCCATCTCGATGTCCATTATCCTGGACTTCTTGCTGCAGCCGCCCTCCGGGCACTGCACCAGTTTCTCGTTCCCCTCGTTCTCCTCGCAGCCGCACGCCCAGTCCTTGGCCGTCTTGCCGTCGTCGCTCGTCGCCTCCTTGTTGGCGTTCCGCACCAGCAGGATCTTGATCACCTCCAGGTTCCCATGGTAGGACGCCCTCATCAGCGGCGTGATGCCCGCGTTGTTGGCGGCGTCGATGTCCGCCCCGGCGTCCAGCAGCATGTTGGTAACCTCCTCGCTGCCCTTGCCGAGCGTGGCCGAGGCAAAATGCAGCGCGGTGGATCCCCTCTTGTCCTTGATTGTGGGGTCGGCACCTTCCTTCAGCAGCTCCCGCACCACCTCGTGGTGCCCCTCCCGCGACCCCACGATCAGCGGCGTGTTGCCCGCCTCCGTCGCCGCATCGACTGGCGCCCCTTCCTCCAGCAGCGCCACCACCACGTCGGTGTGGCCCCCCTGGGCCGCAAGGTACAGAGGCGTGGTGCCGTCCTCTCGCGCCGTCTGCACGTCCGCCTCATCCTCCAGGAGGGCCTCCACCACCGAGAGGTGCCCCTCCTGCGCCGCCACCAGCATGGGCGTCGCGCCATCCTCCCTGGCCTGATTCACAGCTGCCTTGCCCTCCAGAAGCGCCAGGACGACTCCGGCATGGCCGAATTCTGAAGCCACGAAGAGCGGCGTGGCGCCGCTTTCCTTGGCTTTGTTCACGTCGGCGCCGGCCTTGATGAGCGTCAGGACGATCTCGAGGTGGCCGCGCCACGAGGCGCGGTAGAGGGGCGTGCGCCCGTCCGCGTCCACCGCGTTCACGTCGGCGCCCTCCTCGACCAGCAGGCGGACGACGGTCCAGTGGCCGTTGAAGGAGGAGATGTGCAGCGGCGTCTCCTCCTCCTCCTCCTCGAAGACGAAGTCCACCTCGGCGCCCTCCTCCAGCGCCTCGCGAACCTCCTCCAGCTTGCCCTCTTTGGCAGCTTCAAACAGTTTCTACGACACGACGCAAGAAAAGAGAGGGTCGGCATGGACGAAACGAAAGAACAACATGAGGGTTGCAAGGGAAGAAAATGCGAGAAACGACACAACCCAAGGGCAGAAACGGATGGCCGCAGAGTTGTGCATGGGCGCCTTTCTTCCGTTTCTTTAAAGGGCTCGAGGTGACTACAGTCTCCTTTTCGATGCCAATGAACGGAACTCACACAATCTGTGCCATAGAGGTTTGCGGGCTGGGAATCGCTGCACAACAAGAGCGTCAGCACAGATTGCTGGGGGACGGCGAAACAGGTGAGGACATCCGAAGCAAACCAAAGTTTGTGGGGCGCATCACAACAGAAAGAAATGGCTGCAGTGTGCAGTGCATGTGTGTGGGGGGGAGTTTGCCACTTCCCTGCTGCAAATACTCTAGACTTCATGGCAGCCTAAATATTGTGCAATCACAAAAGTCCATCCCCAAAAGGGAACAGTCATAACAAGGGACAATGGCAACATCTGCGAAAGAAGGAACGTATGTGAAAGCTGTTGGCTCCAGGTGTGACATCTGCTGTAACTTTGCCCCATGGTTCCATGGGCTCCACTGTGAGGTGTCAGGGGCTGCGCTCCCAACTTAGGCAACAACCAAAGCAGCCACCCTTGCAATCCTTATTGAAGAACCTTAGCGAGAAGGAACCATTGTGGCGTGCTTGGCATCAACGCTGCTTCCAGAGTGCCCACAACCGAGCACAAGGTAATGGGCCAGATGCAGCAATCCTGGATGCGACTACCAGGTCCATTACCTAGCACAGCTGTGTAAACAATAAGGCCAGACCCCTATCACATCTTCAAAAATAGTTTCCCAACAGCTCAAAAACATCCAGGCAACATGAACAGTACCTTACTCCCAGCGGCTTGAAGGGGCACTGTTTTTTTCCCCATAAACGGTGCATGGCTAGTTTCCGTGTGAGCCACTGCGTTGGGGTTGCTGGATGGTCAGTGGGAAACATCATTTCATTGATCTGCTCGTTGATATTTTATCCTTTTTGGCCGGTTCCCAGCAAATAGTGACAAAGACACACTGGTGGTCCCTCGATGCCATATTGCAGTTAGAGATTCGACCTTTCAGATTTCGACTGGCTCTGGCAGGGCAAGATATCAATACTGACAACGGCGCAAGAGACAGACAAGTGCCAATTGTGGCAACTGGAGCCCAACATTTATGCTGTGGTTAGTCACTGCACACCACTGTTTACAACTATCTCACAGTGCTCAGTGTCACTGTGGAAGAAATGTTTATACCGCACGCTTGCCGGGTGCCGGAGGAGCTAAAACCCTTCAAGTGGAACAAAAAAAGTTTCTCACCTTGTTGAGCGCTTCCTGTTGAGCAGCCTGCACCACACACCTGAAGTCGTCAGACAACAGGACACCACGCCGGCAACCACCTTGTCTTGTGCCCCGTTGAGAAGAGCTCCAAGAAGCAAGACCACGCGAACGCCACTGCCGCATTCGTGCAGAGAACAAACGCCGCTGTGCGGCAGCGCCGTGCCGCCCATTTTCCCAAGGCCCCACTGCGGGTCCCATTTTCTGAGCAAGGCAAATCAACTCGCAAGCCGGCAGCGTCACGCCAGCGAACTCCCATCTGAAACACGGAACCAAGATCCGGACCACAGGAGAATCACTGCCCGTTCTGTCCACCACCTTGCCTTTCACATACCGCAAGGACGGCCAGGAAGCAGACCAGGAGGCACGTCGCCGCCTTTCGGCTGGCCATCAGCGCCATTGTGCACCAGCTTCGCAGATATCTTTGAGCCCCTCCGATTCACCTGCCCTCACACATCGCAACGCCAGCATCAGCACGGGCGCGGGCCGCGACTTCGGGCGCCAGACCTCGCCGTGCGCCACCGTGGCGCGCACGGACGCCTCCTTGGCCGGGCTCATGGGCCCACACAAACCAGACGGCGGGCACGACGCGAAAATCCGGTCGAAGCGACAAACGCTGCATCCCCCAGCATCACCGCGGCGGGCTCTCGCGACCGAATGCGCCCCAACGGCACTGGCCCGCCGTCCATCGCCCCAGCCGTCCGATGAAGACCGTCCCGACGCCGAATGCGCCGAAAGCGGCCCCGGAATCGCGCATTGCCACCCCGGGATGCGCCCAAAGCTCTGTCCTTCCGATCCCGGCTACAATGCAAACCCAGCGCCTTGCACCTCCCACGGGAGCACCCATCACTACGACGCCGACGAAAGCGTCGACACCGATTGCCGGCCAACACGCGGGGCTCGCCGCCCTCCGCCCTCCCACCTTGGCCGGATGTGCCGCGCCGGCGCCGCCCTCGGCCGCCACTCACCAGGAGGGGGACCAGCCCGCGCGGAGTGCGGGCCAGGGGCTGCTTCCCCGATCCCCGAGGTCCTTGGGGGGCAGGGAGGGACGGCGGGCGGCCTTGTCACCGCGGTCCGCCTTGGCGTCCCCTCCACTGCATTACAGCCTGTCGGTGATGGCCATGTGGATGCCCTCTTGCCGGACATGGGGACATGTATCGGACATCGTGGTGAGGATAAACGGCGGCGTACACGGCCCATCAAGGCATTCCGGAGCTCAGAAGCAGAAGGTGAGCCCGTCAAACGCAGCTCAGTACGTTGTGATGGTCCCGCCGGTGCATTCGTTGGCGCATGCACGTGGACCTGGTTTCCACCATCTGTCATTTGTTCTCGGGGTGAGGCTGATTGATGGACGCAAAACACGACGCACACAACAGGAGCTCTGTGCATTGGGAACTCTCGGCAAGGTCGAGGGGTCGAGCGCTTCGGAGGCGCTGACCGGGGGCCTGTCAGTCTTGCCCTGGCTGGGCCGGGGCCATGGCGGGGTTTGCTGGGCAGCGACCTTCGAGGAGTTTGAAGCAAACCATTACTAATTGTCAGTCGCACTCGCACTCGCACTGGCACTCGACGTCGAGCCATGCAATGGGATCAACCCGTCCGCGCTCGACCAATGCGTGTTCTCGAAGCAGCGCGCACCGCTTTGAGAGCAATGCAGGCTTTATGGACAACGGCCCATCAAAAGGGGCGTTGCCAGGTCGCTGACTGACTCGCCGCTGGGGAAGCTGTCCAGTGGAGGCGGTCAGTGAACGAGCTCGTGGCAACAAAGTTGCAGACAGATCCCAAAAACGATGCCCCTTTGCGGTCACGCCACTCACACCAGTAGAAACAGCCTGTTTGCAATGCCAATTGCGATGCCATTTGGCACAAAATGATGCCATCACAGCCACTTTATATCATCGAAATCATTGTGGCGGCGCCACATGTGTCAAAATGGCATCCCAGTTGGCATCGCAAAGATGCCGTTTTCTACCGGTTGTTCGAATTGCTAGTAATTGACCACCAGGCCGGCTCCGTCAATTACCGATTCATAATCCGATTATTGAAATTAAGTGATGGTATTTGAGAATCTCATTTCAGGGATCCCAGCAACATGACAATTGAATGGTTTTCACTGTTTCTTGAAGTTTCATATGCAACTTTCCAGTTCCCATGATTGGAGGTCTGTGCCTGAACGCCGATGTGCAGTGAAACTCAAAGAGAAAAGTGAAAACAGAATTGAAGGCCAGATTAAAGAGACGAAAGTCTGACACATCAACACAGATGCTGCTCTCATGTTACGCAAGTAGCTGGTCATGTGCTGGCTGACTGGTGCACACATTGACCTTACTGAGATGGAGGGAGGACGGCTGGCCAACAATCAGCGACAGTTTCACTAATTTGGGTAATCGTGAGTTGGTGCTGTGAATGGGAATTGCGGGTCGTTCCTAGGGGAAGATGCTGTGGGTCGGTGCTGTGGGGTAGCGTGTTGTGCATGTATGAAGTGTGAGTTCAGTCCGCTGCTCTGAGTGTGAGCTTGGTGGGCGAAGAAAGAGGCGTACTCTGGTATTTAAAAAGAGCCCGAGCCTTGTTCGGGGCTTCTCTCGGTTTCCTTGCAAGACAAGTTGAGCCTTGGTTGCTTGTCCAACCAAGCACGGGGAGTGCATTTGAGCACCGCGTGCACCAACGTTGCCACGGAAGTCAAGCCAAACGTTTGACTCGTGCTGCGTTGTGGCCCATCGCTGCGCGCCTTCGATTCGACGAGCGGGATCTCGATCGAGGATAGGTAAGGAACTTTGACACTGGGTCCATTCGGACCATGTGTCGTGGTGATGCCGCCACAACATCGCCAAGTACAAGCAACCGCTGTGCAACACAGGCGTTTCATGAAGTGTGCACCATGGTTCACGGCTCAAAAATGCAAGTGTTGCATACGACATGTGCTCCGTGCGGGCTGCGGCCTTAATGGCGCCACAATTTGGTGGGCCACTGTCCACAAAGCACTGTAGTTTTGTTCAGCCAATGTGGTCAAAAGAAACTCAAACAGTCGCCACGCATGAGTGACGAACGTTTGTGCCTCCAGAATTTGATCAATGATGCCATTGCACCACGTCCTGCTGAGCGAGGGCTCAGCGGTACTGGGTTTGAACACGACGGTGGCGTGGCAGCCAAATACGCAATTGGTGCTGAAGCACGATATGAAATTTCTGGCGAGCCTCGATGAGCTAACAGTAATATTTATTGAGTATCTGAACTGTGAGACTTGCGTGGGCACTGACGAGGCGCCAGGCATTCTGCAATGTGTCGGCTGCACATTCTGTTTCTGGCGGCCGCCCCCCTGGTATTTTAGGACCCGTTGGTCCACATGCTACTTTTGAATGTGGGCCAATGAATGCTTTTACGTTAAGCCCGCTTTCAACGAGTGCCGAGGCTTTGGCCTGAAAGGGTAATCCTGGCAGGCATTTGCTGGACCGGATCCGGTCCTTTCCGGAAAGCAGGCCCCCTACTGAAGGAGCGCCCGACAACATATGTTTATCTTGCAGGGATTTCACCCACCCGCCCCTCAGAGTTGAATTCGATTTCGAGGACTGGGTGCAGCAAAAGTATAGTTTCTTAATATTGTGTTTCAGATCACACGAAACTCTGTGGCACACTGATTTGCGGTCATGTGCTGTAAATGAAGCAATATAATGGAGCAGCTGTTAGAAAGAGTTAAAATGAATTGACAAGCACGTGTGTTGGGCAGGAAGAGCATCCTGTCAAACAGAAACTTTTGAACTGGAAAATAAACGCAAAAGTGCCATAGTTATAGTACAAAGGACATGTGCGCCATGGTGCATTACAGTTGTGGAAACATGCTGCAACAGGTGTTCGAGTATGTGGCGACGTTGCCAGATCATCCTTTGCCGTAAACGGGCTCAAAAGCTGCCACGTGTTCAAAGCATCGTGGGTGTTGTGGGAGCACCAGCCGTTTCAGCTCCTCCCACTACACATATATGAGACTGGGCGTGCAACATGGAACCCCAAATCCCCTACCCTGATTGACAGCCATCATCGTCGACGCGCAGCCCCACCAAGGCTCCCCAGCACTCGTGCCACTGCGACCATCACCAGCGCTGCGCTGAGGCCGATAACTTTCCATCGGCAGAAGAAGGGGATCATACATCCTTTCCGGCGGTGGGGGTGTCTAACCGCTCTGATCACACGCCATCAGGAATATTCTGTTCTGCTCACAATGCTGCAACATGAAAACTACAGATGCGCGCCGACAAAAAGGCCCAGCCATGGGTTGTCACTAGCGGAACTTGGCGTTTGGAAATCAGGCGTTGATGCCAGCGTCAATCTCCTGACGATAACCCTGACTGTGGGAGCAGGCCGAAAGCGCCTCCGCGTGACCCAGCTTGTTATTTAGCACTCACGCGCGCTATAGTGCACAAGGCCTATAACCAAGGTATTTGTTGACGGTGTGTGTTGAACAGTGGCATTAGCACTGCAACGACACATAAATGTTTCTCTTGCAAGGCGACGTTGGGTATGAGTCCGCATGTACATTGTCCAAACTATGGTCAATGGCACAAGCGCTACCTATGTCCTAGCAAATCTCCATGACCACGTGTTGGCGTGCACGCAATTGTATATATTGCCATTACAGTCTATATTGGGATATAGTCTCACGCCAGGTCAGCTCAAGGATCCCAGCAAGATCGGAAAATGGCAGGACAGACCCATAAGCAAAATGCGAGGACATAAGACAGGAGGGACTTGAAGCCGCGGCTCTGTCTGTGAGCACAATGCAACAAGTGTGGCATTGCGAAATGGGCAGCTGCCGCCACTTTTGCTAGAAATTGACGTCCGCTTCCGAGCAGGGCATCGCAATAAAAGGTTGATTCTCTTAGATTCAGGTGTGACCATTCAATGAATTATCCCCACAGCCACTGTTGACACGCTGAGGGTGGCTGCTGTTCCAAAGCTCAGCAGACGCCCTTGCCAATATCAGCGCCATCTGATCTGGAAAAGGTTGAAGGCGTCGTGCATGTTAGTAAATTAATTCAACTCAAGTCTTGTTTGGGACTTTGGGGAGCAGCACCGAGCTCAGAAGACATTGGGAACCGGTTGGAGCACCCAATTGAATAGAATTTTCCACTAACAGCGTGTCAGCCAGTATGAGGGCTATGTCGCCACCCAGCACCCAAGAACACATGTCCATTGTTTGTCCCCTTGCACGTCAGTATGCACGCACTGCCGCTTGCCTCTCATTGAGGTCTGTATATGGTTGGAGCGCCCAATGCAGTTGCAGATGTGCCTTGGCCCCGACCGAGTGTATTAAGACATCATCAATCTCCCAACTCACAATGCACATAGGGCTGTGTGTTGTCGGGAAGAGGGCCCCTCAGGTGGAAACACCATTCTCGGAACCCGAAGGATTTTGCCTTCTCAATATGCGATCCAATTGCATGTTCCGTTGCATATTTTCGGAAGTGCATTGCTGAGTGACGATGGCGATTCACACACGCCCCTGTAAGGCTTTTGCCCCACATTTGTGAACATCACGACACGCGCCTGGGCGTTCCGGCCCACAGTACCCTTCGCAACGCCCTTCGCCCCTCTCGCCATCAACTTTTAGCAGCCGCCAGCCGCCTTTCAAATTTGACAGGCTTCAGAGCCGCATTGAGCATCGCCGAGACGCGATGTCAGCAACAAATCCATTCTGTTAGTCGCTCGCTTCAGTCACAGCGCATTTCCCCGCCCGTCAAACAAAACTGGCGCCCGCCTCCAGAAACACCCACGTCCACATCCCACCGCCGGGAACACCCGCCGTGGCGGCGCCCTCTCCAGTTCCCCCAGCAGTACTTTGAAGTCGGCCCGCCCGCGGCACCGGCGATCCCCCCCGGCGTCCCCCTCCCGAGGAAGCTGTACTTGCCTGATGCCGCCGATCAAGGCGCCGGGACGCCCACACCGCGGGTCGCTCCCCCCCTCTCCCCCCCGGGCCGCGCCGAATTTTCCATGATTGTCCCCCACGCCCCCTTGCCAAATACAGGCATCCCGAAACCCTCCGCGGACCCCGTCCGAGACAAACCCTCCCGGGTCCGACATGGGTGCGCACGTCAGTGGCTGATCCGCCCAAAGCAGCAGCCACCACTGTGATGAGTCGCCTCGGAACCGAGCCCTGGCAATGGCACAAACCCAGCGGTGGCATAAATGGGCCCGTGCCGTGCGCATTGGCAAGACAGTCGGGGATTGTGGAGCAGGAGGAGGACCATGGCTCTCAGGTGGGCGCTGCTGCTGGCCGTCGCGACCGCCGCGCTGGCGGGGGCCTGGGCTCAGGACGAGCCCGCTGCTCCGCCCGCCTACCCCACCCCCACGCCGATCCCGCCGGCGCCCGCGGACCCATGCGCGGGGTACAAGTGCCCGGACTACGACGTCATCGACGTCGTCAACGGGGACGTGGAGATCAGGAGGTACACGCAAGGTGAGTAGGGGAGGGATCGGATTGTGGGTGCTGCCCGCCGATCGCGTCGTTGTGGGAGGTGAGGGGACAAGCGAAGTCATGTCTGACGTGGGATTGCCGCAGGGATGTGGGTGAAGTTCCCCGTGCCCGGCGACGACTTCACCTTCATGGCGGCCTACGGAGACGAGGTGGGCATCCCCTCACTCGGAGCGCGGCCTTCATGGGCCCTGTGCTGCGTATCGGCACGACCAATCGACATTGCCGCGCTATGACCCGCGCCGTTGCAGAATCGAACGTCGGGATGACGATCGAGCCACTACGGATTTGTTCTTCTTCGCGGCATTGTCCGCCTGCGCCGTCCCACGCGCGATCCGCGCGATCTGCCAAAGTCGGTGGTCAATCGGGGCTCGCCCGCCGGGCGCCCCTTGCTGGAGCCTGCCCGCGCCATCACTCGATCGCCTCCGAATTGTTCTGCGCACATTGCTGACACCGGGATTGGATTCGCCGCTCAGTCCGCGTGATCGGCACCGCTCTTCACCCCTGTGGATCGCGCAAATGGGCAGTGAGCAACGCGCGGAGTGCCTGGAAGGGCCTCTTCTTTCGCAGAACGAACGGTCGGATGCAATCGGTCCAGTCCCTCGGTGAACCATAGCGGTGCCACGGCAGCTTTCGCGTTGCTCTTTGCCGCCCTTGGGCTGCCTTCCGCGGCCTCCCGCGCAGGAGGGGGAGGATTGCGGCCGCGCCGGTTCGCGGGGCCGCAGGCGTTGACTCGTCGTTGACTTTTCGTTGACTGTTTGTTGACTGGTGCGCTTACCGGCGCGGTGCGCCCGCCTTCCGGCGAATGCCGAATCAGTCCGAATACGAATCCGCGCTGTGGCCTCGTGATGTCTCTTCACAACGTAATGTAGTGCTTCGCTGATTCATTGACCGATTGCGCGTCCATCATTGATCGTCACGATGTTGAAGGCTGGCACACCAAGCCGACCCCCAAGTGGTTTACTGCGTCACCGTTTGCAGCACCGCAGCGGGGTGTTCATGCAGTTCAGAATTCACGTGTAAGATTTCTCAATGATGGATTCGTAGTTCGGAGTGCTCATGTCGCCACGCGTCAGCGCCCCACCACCACCACACACACACACACTTTATTGTCATTCTTAACGCTTCAAGAGCAGAAGCGCAGGGGGCTCCCTCGCTTTCTCCCATTGGCAAATACTTGTTTTTGCGACCGTGGACTGTTCTTTTTTGCGACAATGCCAAATTGTTCTTTTTGGCGATATGTGATTGCGCTTATTCTGCTTTGCGACTGTTGCCGGGACTGCTCGTTTTCTGCGACAGCGCAACTGTTGTTCTTTTTTGCGACAGTGGGAATGGCTAAGTGGAACTCGGGAAAGCCTGGGGCAGTGCGAATTGGCTGCCCGCCCCAGCTGCCCCAGCGCTGCGCGGGAACGGAATCTTTCGTAGCCCTTGGTGGATACTTGTCCTGTTGCAGGACACCTCGAATTTTGCAGTCTGAAAGGCTGCGCCTGCACGAGGCCTGAGTGAGGCACAAGGTTGGGTGAGGCCAATTCGCCGCTCAATTACGCCGGGAGCCCAGACATAACGGCACGGCGAGCCAACACGGCCAGCAAAAAGGCAGGCTGCGTTGATCGTTCAACCGTGCTGTTTGCCGGCGCCTGCACCGTCGATGCTTGAACGGTGAAGGCGCTGGCAGGCAGCGCCAGGGATCCCAACCCCCCTGTCCGCGGCTGCGGCGATGAGCATCCCCTCCCGCCAACGCACACGCGTAAACACCGCTCCCCGCCTCCAAGGTCCTCATCCCACCAATCCATGTCCACCAATATGCGGGGGCGAACGAAATCGCTCGCACCGGTCAAGATCAACCAACTCAATCTACCTTGCAGATCCAGAGGCAGTGACAGTGTATCCGAAACGATTTGGTGGCACGGCCAAGACTATCAAAACATGGTGTGGGAACTCTATGGGTTCGGGCATAAAGACAGGAACTCGCAAGCAAGAGAGGGAATTGATCGCCCCTCGCCCTGCCGAACGGTTCAAGTTTGAGCCGTAGCCGCTCCAATTTGGGGAATAGGGACACGCGGGGTGTCCCAAATTTGTCGCAATGTGGCGTCCAGATCGGCAGCCTCGTTTTAAATGAGAGTCTAGGGACGGCTACCTCCCGCGCTTGTTGCCAGTTCGGCCGTTTCGGCCCAGGCCTACGCCACATCAATGGGGTGGGGGGGGCGCCGAGCAGCCCCCTTTTTCCGGCGTTTTGGTCGTTGGCTTCGAGCATCGGCCATTTCGGCTGATGCTTTGTGACGATCTTGGCAAGTCGGTTTCAGCCATTGAGGGGAAGGGTCCAGCGCCCCCACCATCGTGTTTCGACCCGTTTGGCCGGGTTGCTGCCCCACAGTTTGGGTGGCTTCTGCTCAAGATTCCACCGCGTGGATTGTATCTCGATGACGAATCGCCGTGAAAACAACACGGCCGCAACACTCTAACGCTCCCGACGCTCCCGTTTTGGCCTTCACGCTCCCCTGACAGGAGTGCACCACCGCCAGCGGCGCTGTAAGCAAAGGGACTCCACCTTTCTATGTGTTGGTTTGGTGCCCAACATGCCTCGCGTCACACTTTCACCGCGGCCACGCCGCAGAAACGAACAGTTCTAGCACTGCCGCCAAAAATAAGAGTTCTGGCACTGTCGCAAAAAATAACAGTTCTGGCACTGTCGCAAAAAAGAACATGTCGCAAGAAAGAACAATATCACTGTCGCAAAGAAAAGTAGTCATCTTCCCCATTGTTTCGACCAATCAAATCATACCCAGATTCAAAGGCATACCACTGTACGCTTTGTGTACGGTAGTGTGCTGTACCACAGTGCTGCACTATAATGCCTACTGGTCTTGTGCATGGTGTGTGGCGCGTGCGTGTTGTCAGCTGCAGCAGCGGGACTAAAAGAATGCCTGGTTGCGTGCAGAAATTGAGCAGCTTCTTCGAGGGCTCCAACTATGAGCATAAGGAGGTCGAGAGGTCGACCCCCTTGAAAGTGGACTTCGACGTGTGGGACCTCAGCTCCCAGCGGTACTCCTCCTACTGGGTGCCCCTGGAAGAAGAGGTGGGCCATCGGTGGGGCGGCTGGCGCCCCATACCAGCTCGCTCAGCAGGAAAATGTCCGCAAACTCAAATGGATCCTGAGGCTTGTGTGTTGAACTCCTGCATTCGAATCGAGCCTGGCGTCCTATTCATGTGCAGGAAAACGGGCTTTATCAGCGCGCACTGCGCCACAAGCGGTTGACACTGGCTGACGCTTTTCTTGGCGTTGTGCCAGACCCTCCCCCCGGCCGCCGTGCCTCCCACCCGCATCGACAAGCACGGCGAGACCTTCATCTACGCCAAGAAGTACAATGACACCATGGACTTCAGGACTGTGTGCAAGCACATCGCCGAGGGCATGGTCGACCTCACTGTGGACGGGAATCCCTTCGAGCTGAACAAGGTCTCCATCGCCATGTACTCCTACCCCAAGGAGGGCGGCGGCGAGAGGCAGTCCGACGAGATCTGGTACACCAGGAGCTTCAAGAAGTGGGACAGCCCCGATGTGCCCGTGCTCAGGGATGAGGCGGCCTCGTTCGGCCGGGCTTTCGAGACCGTCCAGCGCAAGATGCTGAAGTGAGCGAAACGGGTGGGCAACGTGGGAATGGGCGTGGACGTGGCGGACCGCAAGCTGCTGAATGGGGGAAGGCAGCGGGTGCCATGCGGTTGGGTGGTGTGGACTGCAAGCTGCTGAATCGAGGAAAGGAGTGGGTGCCGGGTGTTTAGGCTGTGTGGCAAGCGGCCAGGGGAGCAGACCTGTTGCGGGCAGGTTGCGGGGTGTGGATGAGAGCCGTGTCCTCCGGTGGAGGGAGCGGGGGCAATGGTGCGAATTGTGGAAGCAGGGTTGAGCCGGGCGACAGGAGGCGTTGGTAGGTATTATGGGTCGGCTGTAACGAATGAGAGACTGCTGTGTGTGCTGTTTGGGTTGTGTCTTCCGGGCTCGATGCCTGGGACGGACAACGATTGGGAGAATGCGATGCGCGGGCTTTAGGGGAGAGCGGTCGCCGCCTTCCAGCTCCACTGGGTGTGGGGGGCGCATTTTCAGGAAGGGTGCCGACCGCGATTTAGGATTTTCAGGAAAAGCGAGAGCTGCCGGCGGCCGGGCGGCCGGCAGCAGGAGAATTTGAAGTTGTAGTAGGACGGGGCAAGCTCAAGAGTGGGCGTTGGCGTCCCAGGGCAGGAAAGAATTCATTCAACGTGGGCACAGTTCTTGCTGCCAAGTTTTGCAGTGTTGGTGTGGATCGAATTTCCGGTTCCTGGCCAAAAGCGAACAAGAGGCGCGCAAGCATGGTCAGACTGGCACACGAGGGTCAAAAGCAACGATCTTGATTTTGTAGGTACATCAGGAGACTGGGCAGGGTGATTGGATGTACTCCCTGTCGTTGCCATTGATCTTCCTGTACAGTGCGCCTCCTAGTATCGGAACAAGGCCTTAGGGTCGGCTTGTAACCAATTTCATGCACGCTGTCGTGTCGTGTCGTGTCGTGTTGTTGGTCTCACGCTCCCGCAGTTGTGTTGGACAGCGGCTGGCATGCTGCATCTTCACGCAGGCTTCCCGCAACCTCCTTCGACCATGGGCCTCAGAATTTTCGGTGCAGGTACAGAGTGGCGTTTTGAAACGGCAGCCGCCCCGCCCAGCGGAAACAGCGCAATGCTGCGTCTGCCACACAAACATGTGTGTGTATATGCCACATGTGCACGTCTATGCCACATATGCATGTGCCACATGCGTATATATGTGTGTATATCTGTGGACAGAGACAGTCCCTTGCGGCTGGCGCACAGCCACGACTTTGTCTCTGAGCGCATAATTGGGCCTGTGAACAAATCGGGGGTCACGAACGCTGCTGATGGACCGCCAATTGCTCTCTGCAACACACTGCAACGCTAAAAGAAGCGCCGTCTGCATGGACTGCGTTGCCGGGCCATGCTCAGGCTTCGTCTGTGCGCGCGAACAGGCCTCTGGAGCGATGCTGATGGATCTATCCGCGGCTCGGCCAGGTTCGTCCTGTCAAAAAACAGCAAGTTCTTGCCACATCTAGTCATGACGGATGTACATGACGTGCACTGTGTGAACTTGGGCAACATGAATGGAGGATCCTGAGCGCGAGCAAAGCAGCAGCGACGTGCGATGTGCAAAGAAGCTTCCACGGAGATGGCCAGCCTGCGCAACCGCAGATGATCTCCTCCATTGTTTTCAGGGCGAGCAAAATGTGTACTGATTGTGTACGGGCGACGCGAATACCATGTTCATGCGCCGAGACCGAGATCCACTTCTGTTTCGCCCAGGTTTCCCAGCCTACTCCTTGTTATTCTCAATGATGGCTGTGCAACTCGGTCTGACTATTGATCTGCATTGTGCCGCGAATGCCAATACTGTGACTGGCTTGATCTCAGGGTGTAACAATGACCGCGTCTGCTATCCTGGCCCAGGTATATTACAAGGCCTAATACGTATTACACCTTGTGTTAAATTCGCCATTCGCCATGTTTGCTTAGCGCAATGAGTTGCATGTGGCGGACAGGAGACGACTGATTTGGTGTCACAAGTAGGTTTGACTTTTACAGCATAAACACTTATCGTATTTACGCTTCTACGTGTAAAAATACTAAGTAAATATTATTTTACGCATGAGACGATCTGCAGACTCAGGGTATCCGGGGATTGGCAGCTAGATAAGCTGGAGTGGGCAGAAAATGACCTTTTGTTCGACTACATCTTTACATTTGTAAGGCAGTTGCCGAGGGCGAGGTGGACGCTTTGTTGCAGTGCTTGAGGATCGGAGGACTGATCGTTGTATCCGACCTCATTATGTAACGTTGGTGTCTCAACGAGCCATAAAAATACATAAGTATAGCCATAAAATTAGCCCATTTAGCAAATTTAGTTTTTTATGCACAAAAATGTAAACCTAAACGTCAAGACCAGCACTGGTCACAAGAAAGGAGGCAAGGATAGAACCGACAGACTCACAAGAAACAAAAATATAAGAAATTACATGCTTAGTAGAGAATGAGTTTAGCCATTCAAATTTGCCTCTTTGAACAAAGAGGGAAGGCAAAATAAAATCAGTTTGGCTCAAAACATGTGGAGGGGTGTGAAAGTCACACAGAAATCGAGTCATTAAGTGTTTATTTCTGTTTCATGATTTTCATCGAAATGTTTACCCATTTGATTATTATCACCTCAATTATCAGTTATGGCGTGGTTTTCAGTTCGTTGTGGGCGATGCACCCGCCGAGGCGCCCTATGGGCCCAGATGGGCCTCCTCCACCGGATGGCCAGTGGGCTTTGCCGGGGCGCTCATTCCTTTGGGTTCGCAACAAGGGCCTAGGCCTGCAGGTGGCTGGGCATGGGGCGGCCGGGCGCATTGTGGGTGTGCAGTGCCGTGTGGCTCACGGGTGCAGCTGCTGGGTGTGCGGAGTGGGCGAGAGAACAGAATTACAGTGTGACAGGTGGTCACCCCTTTGAGGGGGTGACTCCCACCCGGATCACTTGACAATGCAGCGTCTGGGCCCAATGATAGTATCTCATCCCCCAATACGGTATGACAGAAGGGGCCTAAAATACTAGAAATATATTTATCAATATCTCCTCTACTGCTAACCCAATGGAGGCAGTTCAAGAGCCTACAAACTTCTAATAAAGCCTATTATCATATGAGATTATTGTATGAGATTGTATTATTGTAATGTTTATTGTAGTTTAACATCCCAAGAACCCGATTAGCAGAGAAACATACTACCCCATATGCTTTACACCACAACATTCCCCCCTGGGGGTAGTTTCGCCCCTCGAAACCTCAAGCTAACCACTGCACCTAATTATCCTCTATTGGGTTGTCTCTTTTGATCATTTTCTTTAGCTCCTGTAGGTAGGTAAAGTTGCCTTCTAGAGTCCAAAAGCCATCATCAATCGAATAGTCCTTCCACAAGAGCAAATACTCCTTGTGCCTCTTGGTATTGGGACCAGCCCACCGCCAATACATCAATTTCTCAATATCATATGGCTCATCATCCTTAGGCTCTAACTCCTCCACCTGACCAGATATGGTGCATTGTGTTCATAAATTGGTTCTGAAAGAACACCAAAAGTTGAAGTAGAAAACATTGTGAATCTTTTATGTTTAGGGAATTTTAAACTCGTAGGCCACTTGTCCCACTAGACGGGCAACAAAGAATGGCCCAACGAACCTTTCCTTCAGCTTGTGGATCAGCGCATTCTTCAAGTTCAAATGTTCTATTGAGAGTGGCACTTAGTCCCCACTATTGAACCTCTATTCCCTTCTCTTCTGGTTAGCCTGCATCTTCATACGATCTTAAGCCCTGTTCAAGATCTTCACGGTCGTCGAGAAATTCTTCTTCATCTGCTCAATAAATAGGTTAACTCCTTGATTAAAGTTGAGTCACTGTCGCAGATAAGGCCTGCCGAAGTACACAATTGGTACTCGTAATTCAAATAGAATGGCATGTATCCGGTTGTTTGCATTAGATTGTTGTTGATGACAAACTCCACGGTGGACAATAGTCATTCCAAGCTCGATCCCTCCTGCCCGGCATGCAGAGTGCAGTGCAACACCATCTCCACCACCCTATTCATTGCCTCCGTTTGACCATCTATTTGAGGGTGATAAGCGTTGGGCATCTGCAGTGAGCATCTAAGAATGCTCCATATTTCTTGCCAGAATTTGGGTAACAAATGCAGGGGTCTCTATCGCTCACAATGGAACGTGGAAACCCAAGCAAGTTTCCAATTATATTCCAGTGGGGTCTAGAGGTGGCCACCCGGATCCGTTAATAGCGGACGAGGGCGCCCTCCGTTAAATATCCGTTAATTTAGCGGACCCCGCTCTCTCTGTTGCTGACGTGGCACGGATGGCAGTGGACGGCAGGCGCCAATCAGCGGACTCTGCGGATTCCGCCTGGGCGTTAACGGATATTTTCCAACGGACTGGAGGCCGCGTACCCCATCCGCTAATCTAGCGGATGACAGCGGACGTGTGTACCAAATCAGCGGATGACAACAGAGCCCAGGCAGCAAGTACTGATTTCCAAATCTGGGGATCGGGTTGATTGCCAGCGTGGCTCAACCAGGGTCCACATACAGCGGACCTTGGCGGTGACTGCGCACATAATTGGTTGCCCTCCGCCGTCTCCTGCCCCTACCGCCCCACGAGCCACCATGGACCCAGTACCTACTCGGCCAGCAGGTGAGGCATACCGCGCCCACGGGCAGCATAGCCAGAAGCCTGAGGAATGCCCTAAGTACCGCCGACCTGGCGGGAAATGCCGGGCCGCGCGGGGGAAGGGGGGTCTCGGATGATCTGTTGGCCGAAAACCTGTGCGTGGCCGGATGCAATCCGCCGGTGATGCACAGGCATAGCGCGCTATCCTGCTTTTTGGCCAGGGCAACGCCCTCAGTACCGCCTGCTTTGGCGGGAAATTCCGGGCCGTGGGGGGTGTTGGGGGTGTTTGGGGGGGCCTTGGATGATCTGTTGGCTGAAAACCTGTGCGTGGCCGGATGCAATCCGCCGGTGATGCACAGGCATAGCGCGCTATCCTGCTTTTTGGCCAGGGCAACGCCCTCAGTACCGCCTGCGTTGGCGGGAAATTCCGGGCCGTGGGGGGTGTTGGGGGGTGTTTGGGGGGGCCTCGGATGATCTGTTGGCCGAAAACCTGTACGTGGCCGGATGCAATCCGCCGGTGATGCACAGGCATAGCGCGCTATCCTGCTTTCTGGCCAGGGCAACGCCCTTAGTACCGCCTGCTTTGGCGGGAAATTCCAGGCCGTGGGGGGTGTTAAAAGGGGGGGGGTTCTCGTATTATCTGTGGACTTTGAAAACCTGGATGTTGGCGGATGCATTCCGGCGAGTGATACGTGGGCATAGTGTGGGCTTCTGCTTCTGGCCGCCTGCTTTACTGGGAAATTCTTCCACCGGGGGAGGCGGATTATGTGTGGACTTTGGAAACCTGGTGGCACATGGCCGGGTGGGAAGATCATGGCCGGGGTTTGACTTCATTCCGGGATTTTGCCTGCGACCCTCACCAACTGTGTTGCAGGTGGTACCAACGCTGAAACGGAAAGCAGGCAGGGGCGCCTTTGACAGGTGGGACGTGTAGGTGCGGTGGACGTGTACCTCTGTGCAGCAAGCCTGACTGCCGCCAAGGCTTAATCCAAGGCTTGAATGCCTCTGGCTGGAAACCATGCATCCATTGGGGCACCTACTGTCCTGCGTATAAGTTGGAAATGTACTTAACGTTGTGTGTGGTGCTGCAGCCTCACCAAGCTGCATCAGTGCAGATCCAGAAACCATCGGGAGGGGGATGGCGAGCGCAGAGGAGCAGCAACACGAACCCTCACTTGGTGAGTGGATTACCGTTTACACTTGCAGAACCGTATTTTGTTGTCGACTTTGGCGGCTGTGGCTATGTGTGTTTGTCGGTGTGTAGGGCACTGCACCATTCTGGCATAGCCACCTCGTTGGTGGTAGTACCCACCGTCACCTGGCTGGGGAAACCTTGGCAGTTCGTTCCTTCCATGTGGCCATGCATTGCACAGGGTGCACCACTTGTCGCTGCAATACCCATCGTCTTTGCTTACATGCCACCAACATTATTTGGCAGTACCCGCCGCCACCTGGCTGGGGAAATCTTACCACTTTGTTACTTTTATTTGGCTGCACACTGTACAGGGTGCGCTGTATGTCTCTGCAGTACCCATCGCCTGTTTTTCCTTATGTGGCATGACCACTTTGTGGCAGTACCCGCCGTCACCTGGCTGGGGAAACCTCAACACTTCGTCCCTTTAGGGGGCCGTGCATTGTACAGGGCGTGCTGCATTTCTCTACAATACCTATTGTCTTTGCTTTGGTGCCACCACCAGTATGTGGCAGTACCTGCTATCACCTGGCTGGGGAAACACCATATTCTGTTCCTGTGTTAGGTTGGAAGCGGCCCCTAAACAGGGGCCAACGTTACAAGGATGGTCGAAAGCGCCGGCACAGACACAACAGGAAGGGGGGAAGGAGATATGCAGGGGTGAAAGTCAGGCGGCGGATAGAAGCTACGCGCGATAGGGAAGCTGAGCGCAATAGGGAAGCCCTACCAGATAGATTAGAGGAAATACAAGAAGCGGGGTTGGGTGGCCTGCCCTCGGGGGTGTGGCGGCCCATACAGGACCACCTCGCCCCCAAGGACCAGGCCCGATTAGCCGCTATAAGTGGATACATTAATAACGCATTGGGGGGGGCAGAAGGGGTACGGTTATGAAAGGAACAACACGAGAGATAGAACCCCCCCCAGTCTTGGGGAGAATGGCAGAAGCGTCACAGGCAGGAACGCAAACAAGTGGATATGAATCGCTGGGCTGCTTATAAAACACGTCAGTGCGCGGCTATCATAAATTTGGTGCTGCACCGGGGGGAGCACATGGTGGGGTACAAGTCTATTAGCAGAAAATATAGAATAACTGAACCGTCGCTAAGACGTCTGGAAGAAAGACTCATTGAAGACGATTTTTTTCCACAGGTTGGGTGGGAGTTCAATGTCATGGACTCCGGCCTCCTAACAGGGAGTGACACGGAGACTTCCTCCGATTAGTTTTTTTAACAAAACAATCTGATTATGAGGTGAAGTCTAAGTACCGCCTGACACCGGCGAGGAAGGTGACATTTGCTGAACAATCCATGGTTGTGAGATGCTTTTCTGCCTTTATTTCATAGAAGAAAGTGTGCATGTAACATCTCCTTGTAACATCTAAAAACCATTGTCGAATATATGTTGCCTCGGTTATTTACGTAATGGACATCTGCGCCAGGCTCTGTTGGCGGCGATGGTGGTGTTGACCTCGCAGCATTTGTTGCTGAGCGAGGAGTCCCAGACGCAGATGATGTTCCTATTGGGAGGGGTGCATTCAGCTCCGCGGACACTGATTCGCTTAAAGGTGCATCGCCAAGTTCGAGTGTCATTGTGGTGGAGGATAAGCCACAGCGCAGGTCCAAGAGAAGGCGTCTGACCACCCCCCAACCGCTTGCCATGGCTGCTGATGTGCGGACTCCACACAAGCAACAGCAAACACTAACTGAAGCAAAGCAGTCCACGCGCATGGTGGCGACCTTGGAGGAAGGGTCGCCGAGGACACGCCACAAACAACGCCACCGCAAAGGGGATCCAGGCCACCCGGAATGGTGTAGAGAGGGGTTTACTGTAGACGAGGTGCAAGGGCCCGACAAGAGACCACGTTCCATTACTGCTGTTTGCCGGTTGTGTTACAGGAGGGGCATTACCAAGACATACAAAGTGTTGTCATACAACCCAAAAAAGAAGAACTCAAACAGTGCTAGTTGGACGGGGCCCTCAAACCATTTGAAAGAGAAACATAGTGTTTTCAGTATTGAGGCACTTCGAGACAAACTTAGTAATCCTATGGGCAACCAGCAGATGAAATTGGGTACATTGTTGGAAACCTACCTGGAGACATGGCACCCTAGGACCTTAGAATGGAACAGGGCGGTGACCCACATTGCCAGCTACGCCAGTTTCGCTAATGCACCATACTACCTGGCTGAGACGGCGCCCTTCGTTCGTTTAATGCAAGCCTTTATTCCCCGTTGGCCATCTATTAGTAAGCAAACAGTTGTGAGGTCGGTGGCGAGACAAGCCAATGAGATCAAGCGGGAAATAAGGGAAGAGGTGTCCCAAATCTGAGACGAATCCAGAGTTGCCATGACAGCGGACATTTGGACAAGCAGGTGCACGGACCCGTATATAACAGTGACATTGCATTGGGTGGACGCCGATTGGAGCCTGAAGAAACGCATATTGGGTGAGTTTGGATGGCATATTCTGTATCCTATGATATTTTCAATATTCGTGGTTGTCAATTGTTTACTGTTTGCATCCGTGCCATGATTAATGGCCACTCGTGTGTGCTTTGCCAACCGTGTCATGTGCACTCGCTGCACTAGTACCGGCCTTCACCGGTCGGGAATCGCGTCTCACTAGACATGAATTGTGGATGTTGTGTTGCCATGGCACGATAGCCATCAGTATTGGCCTGCCATCGGCCAATACTGTCTGACATGTCATGGATATCAATTCTTTACTGTTTGCATGCATGCCGTGATTAATTACCACTCTTGTGTGCTTTGCCAACCGTGTCATATGCACTCGCTGCACTAGTACCGGCCTTCACTGGCTGGGAACCACGCCTTATTGAACATGAATCGTGGATGCTGTGTTGCCATGGCATGATAGCCATCAGTACTGGCCTGTATCGGCCAGTATAGTATGACATATATCACGTGCAAAAGGTAACCCCCGTCTTTTAAAGCATAGTACGTTGGTGGTGACAGGGACTACCAGCTTCCCTGGGAGCCACACTGTAGACGCGATAAGCCGTGCCTTGCTCAAGATTCGATTGAAGTATGGCCTGCACCCTGTAGTTCCGCGTGACCAAGTCATGACGGAGTCGGAGATGGAAGCGGACCCTGTGCATGCGTTTCAGGACGAGTCGCCGTGCGATCGTGTGGCTCTCACCATGGACTACGCCTCCAATATGATTTCAGCAGCCGAGAAAAAGGAGATTTTTGATTGGAACCCGTGCATTTGCCATCTGTTAAATACCACAATCAAGGCCGCTTTCCAAAATGTGAAAGAGTTTCTGCAGCTCGTCAAACCGCTTCGCGAATTGGCAAGTCATTTTCACAAATCGCCCCTTGCTTGGAAGGTTTTCCGCTGCATGCAAAAGAAGATGCTAAAGGAGGAAGTGGCCAGCAATGTATCATCAGATGATGATGAGGAGGATTACTCAGGTGTAAGGGAAGAGGATGATGTTGCTGAGTTGGCCAATGATCCTGATGCAGACCTGACGGTTCCTGACAATGGAATGGAGCAGGCTTGTCCAAAGCGAATATTGCGTCTGGGGATTTGGTGCCCGACGAGGTGGAACAACATGTATTTTTTTATTAAGAGGGCGGTTTTGTTGGAGAGAAGCAACCGTGAGTATACAGCAAACGCGAGAATTCCTAGGGTCATTATACCAGCAGCTGGGTGGTGCATTTTCAAACAAGTGCTGCCAGTCTTGGAGTCCATAAGGGAGTTGTCTGAGCGAAGTGAGGGGGACGAGTATATTACCATATCGGATGTCCTCTATAATATTTTGAAGTTGCTGTACGACCGGCTGTATGTCAGTGACACCGATGCACATGCAAAACCTGTGTTGCTTGAATTCACCTTTGAGTTCACAAGAAAACTGTGTGCGGATTGTGATAATGTCAACCTAATATACAACTGGGCACTAGCGGCGGCTGTGGACGGAAGGAGGAATACATTGCATTGGATGAGGAGGATCTGGAACAACGCTGACGATTGGCCAAATTTGGTGGAAGAATATGACACCCTGGCAAAGTTCCAAGCGATGTTGAAGAAAGAGATGACGGCATTGGTGAGTTCAGTTCTGATTTGTGGCCTTTGCCTTTGTAAATGTGTGCATCCAACTGTGGATAGTTTTGGCCGGTACCAAGTATCCTTTGTGCCTTTGCATGCACGACTATGCCTGTTGTGTATTTTGCCTTAAACAACCGTCTCCTGGGATCACTTGGCTGCATGGGGTGCCTACTTTTATATCTTGCTTGTGTGACTAACAGTGTGCATATGACTTCTGCAGTTGAGGCACATAGTGAAGGCGCCCGAAGTCCATTCCTCGGGCTCATCATCCGAAGAGGATGTAGCACAGGCTGTGCAGCAGAGTTGGCTAGACGCGGCATCACCCCCACCTAAGGGACCACTACGTTTCCGACCATCAAGACGGAGAAGATGGGCCCCATGCTCCCCACTGCACATGGACCCAGTGGAGGCCGAAGTCGAAAGGTGGTTTAATTTGAAATGGACACCAGCATGTGAATATCAAAAAAAATGGAGTGTTGGGGATTGGTGGGGCGAGAATCACACCAGCTTCCCCTTGGTGGCCAGGCTTGCACGTCGAATATTAGCAACACAGGTGAGTGGGTGAGTACAACTGGTTGTGCATATATACCAAAGTGCCCTTATGTGAAATATGGAGTTGAAAAGAAGGAAAGAACTGAATACCTTTGGTTGTGTTGCAGGTTTCCAACGCCAGCAGTGAATGCTCATTTTCCAAGTTTGGTTTTATTGTGATGCCAACTAGCTATGCATATATGCCATAGAGCCCTTATGAAGTTCACAGGCTGAGAAGTATTGAGTATTTTTGGTTGTGTTGCAGGCCTCCAGCGCCAGTAGTGAACGCTCATTTTTGAAGGCTGGTCTAATTGTGACGGCCAAGCGCATGGTGCTCAGGCCCGAGAACGTGGATCATTTGAGCTTGCTAGGGTGGCAGATGGCAGAGAGTGGATGGTCGCAGCAGAAGCTAGCGCATCGACGCAAGAAGGGAGGGAAGGGAGGGAAGGGAGGGAAGGGAGGGAAGGGAGGGAAAGGAGGGAAAGGAGGGAAGGGAGGGAAGGGAGGGAAGGGAGGGAAGGGAGGGAAGGGAGGGAAGGGAGGGAAGGGAGGGAAGGGAGGGAAGGGAGGGAAGGGAGGGAAGGGAGGGAAGGGAGGGAAGGGAGGGAAGGGAGGGAAGGGAGGGAAGGGGGGGAAGGGGGGGAAGTAGTGACTTTGGATTCCAAAGTTTGGATCACCACCGGTGACCACCCTCGTTGCCCCGGCATGGAAACTGTGGAGTACCGCCGCAGCGAGGGTGCGATAGGCAGAGATGGAAGATAACAAATCATGACTCGTACTATTCGTTGCCCGTTTTCATATATGTTGAGCTGTTGAACTTCGACCTACTATGTTGAAATGGTGGATGAACCTGGGGTATCATATAGATAGAAGAGATTTTCTGTGAGAAATGTGTCCAATCGCTAACTGCAATTGGTGGATGGGCTTTACACTCGCTGCCCTGGCGTGGAAACTGTGGAGTACCGCCGCAGCAACCCATCGTAATTCGAGTTGCTGCAAAATGGAAACCCCTTGGCAACTTCGCCTCAACCTTGCCGTGGCTGGAAAGCAAGTACCTATGGGTAATAACGAACCAAAATTATTAATCAACGGATATTTTGTTGCGGACCGGACGCCGCACACATCATCCGTTAATTTAACGGCAAATAACGGTGAAGAAAAAGTGAGAGCCGGATTCTGCGGACGGCAGTACGGCAAATAGTGAACCGGATATTACCGGACGAATATCACACTCAGTTTTACGGACCGGACTTAACGGACCGGACGGCACCCGAGTGTGGCCACCTCTAGTGGGGTCAGGTGGTCTCAGCAGCCATGATAGCCTGCTAGACCGGTGCTAGATGCACCATCTTGGTGGCCCGATCTACGATTGTGAGGGGAGCAATGCAACACATTGTACATTAGAAAACAATGGGGTAGTTGGCCGTCAACTGGCCTTGTATGTCCACAATGATAGGTCGAGAATGCATTGCTTGTATAATGGAACAAAAGTATATTGGTAGTAGGGCAAGTGTGTGGGGGAGCCATTGTGTTTGTGAATACATTAACTTGGGAGCCAGCTGGTCAAGTCCTGCTGCAAGATTGCGCCTACCGACACTTCTGATGCATCTGTTGTGACGGTGAATTCGCGCTCAAAGTCGGGGAGCTGTAGTACTGGGGCGGTGACCATAGCCTTCTTTAGCCCATTGAATGCTTTCTCCTCCTGGTCACCCCAAACCCAAGGCTTATCCTTTTTGGTTAGGTCAGTCAAGGGTGCAGCTATTTCACTGAACCAGTGAATGAACTTCCTGTAGAAGCTGCACAATCCCAAGAATGACCTAACGTCCGTGACGGACTCGGGCGTCGGCCAATCCAAAATCGCCTTGACTTTCGATAAAGACGGTTTGATGCCGTCCTTCCCAATATCGAAGCCAAGGTACTCGACCTCGGTTCTGAAGAAGTCACATTTTGGTAGTCGCCCAAAGAACTTCTCCGACCGGAGTCTGTCCAAAACTGCCTTGATGTGCTGCAAATGTTCCTCCTTGGTACGACTGTATATCAAAATATCGTCCAAGAAGACTAGCACAAACTGATCAAGGTCATCTCTCAGCAGATGATTCATGATCCGCTGAAATGTAGCCGGCGCATTGCAGAGCCCAAAGGGCATGACCGTATACTCAAATGAACCGTATCTGGACACGAAGGCAGTCTTGTGAATATCTGCCTCTTTCACCCTGATCTGGTGATACCCAGAGGACAGATCAATCTTTGTAAAGTACTGCGCCCCGTGCAGTCGGTCCATGAGTTCCTCAACCTTAGGGAGAGGGTATCGATTTTTGGTCATTATCTTGTTCAATGCCCTGTAATCAATGCAGAGTCGCCACTTGCCATCCTTCTTGGGGATGAATAGCACTGGCGCTCCGTACGGGCTGGTGCTGGGCCAAATCCACCCCTGATTCAGTAAGTTATTGATTTGGCGCTTGAGCTCGTCTAGCTCTGCCACACTCAGCCTGTATGGGCTTTTGTGAGGTGGCGTCTCCCCTGGCGCCGTATCAATTTCATGATCTACAATTCTCTTCGGGGGTGGCCCGTATGGCAGCTTGTCCGGGAAAACTTTCTTGTACTCTTCCAAAATTCCTTTGAGCTCTTCCCGTACAGCTGGGTCGGCCTCTTTCACTTTCTTTTGGATAACTTCCTCAATCGGCACCTCGGTTTTCACTGGACCGGTTTCCTTCATCAACCGGCGTCTCTCTCCCTCAGTACAGCCTTTGGTGGCACCAACTTTGACCTTTGATTTGCCCCTTTTGTCCTTAGACAGTTCTGTTGGCTGCAACAGACACAGGAACATAGGTTGGTCGCTTTTGTTCGCCCTCTTTGCCGCCTGCCTCATTGACATAAAGTCGATTTTGGGGCGAACAGGTTGGCTGACAACACGTCCAGCCACCTTGACTTTCCTCCTGTGCATGCCATTGGATTTGTCCCTTGAGGTTTCACTCATATTTGGAGTTTCATTTGGCGAAAAATTCTCTGCTACCTCCCCCTGGGGAGACTCAACCGCCCTCGGTGAGTTCTGCTTGGTCGATGATTGACGACCTGGCAGTTGCGCCCATTGATTCACCGTAGGAGTTGGTTCCCAAAATGATGGGGAACTCAACCGGGCAAGTTGTTCACCCCATTTTCCATCAGGATTTGGAGCAGAATCATTTCCGAGAGAGTGGAATGCATGCTGAAGACCGGTTAAGCCACGGTCAACAATTTTGCATGAAGCAGATTCAGATGTCTTCATTCCCTGGATAACCTCCAATTTGTCCCCATTTCTCAGAACCAGGGAATTTGTCCTCCAATCGACCAGTGGATTAACGGTATCCAACCAGTCCCGACCGAGGATGACTTGGATGCCCTCCATCATAGGCACCGCTGTCAAAGACACCCTGCTGACCGTTGACCCGATGCATAGCAGCACGTCCGGTGCAATTCCTGTCGAGACGACAGTCTCGCCATTTGCCAATTCCAGCGAGGAATATGCACCAATGAACGATAATGGTGGTCGGGTTTGCAAGTGCTCACTCACAAATGACCGAGTGGCACCCGAATCCACCAATGCTGACACACGTGTGTCGTTTATCACCGCTCTCAGGACGAGGAGCAGGTGATCCTTGCCTGTGGTCCCCGAGTTTGACTTCCTCGCAGCAGTGGGATCCACAGATGCTTCCGTCCTCTCAACCAGGCACTTGGGGACCCCCACCAATTCTGATAGGGATTCCTGCACCTTTTTAGGCGCCCCATCTTGCCCCTTGGAAGCATTATTTTCCTCAGCTTGGCGTGTACGGCGACGTCGCCTTCTTTCCACCCTACGCCTCCACTTTCTCGACCGTTTTTGGCGCCTTTGTTGCCACTTGCTGGGAAACACAGCACAGATGGTCCATCCTCTCTGGCAAGACTGGACCAGACGTCCCGGACGCTTTCCTAACTGGCCAGAGCGAAGACCAGTCAGTCTCCCTGCCGATGCTGCGGGGAAACGTCCATCCGACACGGCGGATTGCTGTTCCACCTCCCGATCCATCTGATCGGCCATTTTCCTCAATTGTTTGCTGGTGGCCATCACAGCCACCTTGGGCTTCCTCTGAATCCTCCCTCGTCCACGGTGTCCAGACTCTCTAGACTGATTCCCCGGGTGGAAACATGGGTCAGTCGGTAGAGAGGGGCGAGGTTGTCCAGCATGCCCATGCCCGCTATGAGATCTCTGGGAACATCTCCTTCTATTATGAACTTTTGGTGGTGTTCTCAAAATTTTGCTGGTATTTCCAGCATGTTTGCCTCGTTTGTTCCTTTCATTCTGCTGGCCACTCTCAGCCTTGCCACTGAGCACATCTTCCATGCATGCGACCAGTAATTCTGCATCGGCTAGAGTCTTCGGGGCGGTCTTCATAGCCTCATAACGATAAGGCTCCCTCAAACCGGAGATCCACATATGTAGAACCGTCTGCTCGTGTACTCCTGGTACCCGGTGCCATATGGATCTGGTTCGTGCCATATATGTGCACGCATCTTCCCCCTTCTTCTGTGATAACTTGAGGAGTTTGGTTCTGGCGCGACTCTCATGAATAGGGGACTCAAAACGCGCCCTCAACAACCCCTTCAGCTCCTCAAGTGACTCTGGCCTCTCCTCTCTATGCGAGATACACTCCGCGTCCCACCACTCTCTAGCTGTACCCGCCAATAATAAAATGACGAAGACGATCGCCTGCTGCTCAGAACAAGGAACGGCATCTAAGTAGTCCTCTACTATTCTGAGCCAGGACACAAAGTCCTGCCCTCGCTCTCCCATGAATACTGGGGGCTTACGCGGTCTAAGATGACCCACGTAAGGCGAGGCTGTGTGGTCAGGCAACGTCTGTCTGTGCGGCTGAGTGAACGTCCACTGACTCCACATATGTGGCGAGCACGACTGTCTATTCGTACATGCTCCTGTCCCCGATACAATACAATCTACGTGCTGCTCCATGGATAAAATACCAGCATGTAGAGGGGACTGAGGCCGTAGCTGTGCATCATCAGCTGCCTCGGATACGGACACAGTACAAGTCACTGCTGCAGGGCGAGACACAGAGAGAACAACATCAGGACCCATGGCCTCCTCCATCTCCGACCACAAAAATGCCAATGGATCCTCTCTATCTGCCATAGCTGCTTACTCACACAAAAACAGCAGAATGCAGAATGAAATAATGAATGCAGGATGAATCCCCAATAATCCCAGCAAAATACAACTGAACAGCTGAAAGAATGATGATGATGACTGAAGACTGATAGTGCTGACTGAACTGAATAGACTGAGCGTAGACCATAGTCAAAGGCTTTTCGGAAGCCTCCAATACCAGGGCTATCCTGGTACGTAGTCTCTACATCGCTCAGAGTAAGCCCCAGGATCCACCAAATGACGTATCCAAGTCAGTGGGTACTATACTTCCCCAACCAACAAGGTGCCAAGTGGCTTCACCACAACAGTTCCAGAACAGCCCTTTACAACCAATTTCTTCCTAGGTTAGCAACAGGGAATTTAAGAATACTCAAAGAGTACTTTACTCACCCCTCTAAAGAGAGGCTTCCCTGCCACACCCCCGGGAATGCCACCAGTTGATCAGAAACCGAACCTTCCCTGTCCCCCTTGCCTGGGGAGGACTTCCCGGGGAACGGCCACACAACTGCCTCATGTCCCGGCCCGCTCGAAGCCCCTCCGCCACACCTCGCCCGGATGGCAGCTCGGGGGCACTGGTCTAAGCTAGGAACAGAAGAAGTGTCTGCGCAGTACTATACACCGCTCTTCTACCGTCCTGTGTCGCGAGTGATAGGCACCAAGAGCTCCCCCTCTGACCGCCGCCTGGGAGGCTATGTAAGGTGCAAGCCGGTCCATGTCCCATCTACCCACTTCTACTGGCACCCCCCTAACAACTGTGGGGCAGCTGCCGGCTTCAACCTGGGGTCAGCCTTTTTTCTGGATAAGGTATTGTTGCCACCAGGTGGGCCTGTAACCCTTTACAGTTGTCTAGGCTGGTCAGGTACAGTCCGTGACTCTCAGCCCTTCGCCCCCCGACCTCCTGGCCAAGTGCCCTAATGGAGTGGGACGGCCCCCAAACTATCACTGGCCCACTCGGAGGGCCCTGGGCCTGGTGCACTGGCACCCTACTGGCCTCTGTAGATCAGGCTCTGGTGTTCAGGCACCCTACTGAGCCTCTTGGAGAGCTGTCGTACTCCACAAGACGTCGTGGGCGATTGTAGGGGTAGCTCCAGACTCCACGAAGCTGCTCTCCACCTGCTGAGAGGGTCAAGAGTACCCCCTCAGCTGCTCCAAGGAAAAAGTCGTCCGCTGCTGGTTGCTGTCCACCTGCTGAGAAGGTCAAGAGTACCTCCTCAGCTGCTCCAAGGATGCTGCCGTCGGTTGTTGTCTGCTGTCCACCTGTTGAGAGGGTCAAGGGTACCCACTCAACATCTCCAAGGAAGCTGCCGTTCGCCTGCCGGGTCGCAACTCCGCTCCACCATGGTCCAAACACTGCACAGTACTGCTCACTCACACGCAGGGGTCGCTATTGGGCAACCCCCCAGTCAGGGCCCCCTCCAGGGGTTGCTATTGCACAGCCCCCCCGGCCACAGGACCCTCCAGGGGTCGCTATTCCACACCCCCGGCACCCAGGGGTCGCTACTCGCCGCCCCCCGTCCACCGGGTCGCTATTCCGCGTCCCCCTGGTCGGCAGTACACAGCGCGGGTCGCTTCCCGCCGCTTCCCGCGGTCACGTCACGCGGTGGCAGGGTCCAATCACCCCCTGCGCAGTCCGCGTCGGGGTCGGGCCGCCGCTCGTTCCTGCACCGCCCCCTCCGGGGTCCTGGCGCTCCCCGCCACCGGATCCAACGGCCTCCGCGGCCGATTGCGCCTCCCCGCCGTCGGGGCCGGTCGCCCCCCATCCGCGCTTCAACCCGCCGGTCACAGCTCCCGGGATGCGCGGCAATGCACCGCCCCCCGCCGCCAACCGCGGCGATCTCGCGGGGTAATGCTCCACCCCGCGCTCACCCGGATCCTTCGCGCAAACAGCAAAAACATGCGCCTCCCCCCACGGGGCCTGGCGCGCGGACTCCTTCCTGGCCGATTCAGGCCCCTCGCGGGGTGCCTGGCCGGCCGATGCTCCTCCGATCTCCCGGATGGGAGCCCCCCTCCGACGGGATGGGGCCCCCCTTTTGCTCTCGCGCCGCATGGCGCGCTTCCGCCGTCCGCACCCGCCGGCTCCGAAACCACCTGGCGTGGTTTTCGGTTCGATGCGGGCGATGGCGCCCGCCGAGGCGCCCAATGAGGCCGCGGGGCCTCCTCCGCCGGATTGCCGGCGGGCTTTCCGGGGTGCTCGTGTCTTCGGGTACGCAGCGTGGGCCCAGGCCGCAGGGATGGCCGGGCGCGGGGCAGTTGTGCGCGCGGTGGGTGCGCGGCGCCGTGCGGCTCGCGGGTGCAGCCGCTGGGAGGCGCGAGACAGGGGAAACAACGGTTACAGTACTGCGTCTGGTGGTCACCCTTTTGGGGCGGCCACCAGCGCGTGTCACGTGACAATGCAGCGCACCGTATCGTATCATGTCCAACGATAGTATCTCATCCCCCAATACGGTCCAGGAGAGGGCCCTAAAGTACTAGATATTCAACTAACCATATCTCCTCAACCGCTAAGCCAATTAGGGTGGTTCAAAAACCTATGGACTCCAAACAGAGTCTACTTTCACCGGAGATAACATAATCACTGTACACTCCACTTCCCAGCTCCCATATAGAGAAACATTAACTACCCCCTGTAGTTTACACCACAAGCAGCGCGCCGGGGCCGGAGGAAGCGGCGCCCAAGCTGCGCCGTATCGAGCGCGGGCGGGCGGAGCTCGCGAGCGGGCAAAGGCCGCGGGAGGAAGGCTCCGAGCAGTTCGGAGGAAGGAAAGTCATGCACGACACCCGGATTGGCCGAGCGTCGTGAAATGTAAACTGCAAGGAGTGTTTGTGATTGATAGGAAAAGGGGGAAAACGGTTTGATAAGGGGAAGTGAAGGTAATAAGGAAAGGATATTGTAACCCCTATCAGATGCATGAGAAGTGACCTGTACGCATGCACAAAAGCTCTAGAGGAGGGGGTGCGTTGGTTCTTGGGGTGGTGATGTTTTTTAGTGAAACGGTTGGAGAAAGGTGATGTAACCGGGTACCAAAGTGGGTGAATGATAATGTGATGGAATCCAACGTTGGGAATTCACTCAGGACGCTGCGAAGAGGATCCAACGCACTGCGAATTCGCAGTGGGAAGTGGCATGTGGAGAGTCCGAAGGGGGGGTGTTGTGATGCCTAGCAACTGGGGTATATAGGGGCTGGCTTTGGGCCAGTTTGGACAGCACCAAAGCCAGCGCCGCGAACCGCCCCAAACGGACGACAACCAGAGCTGTGAGAGAGCGCTGTGGAGCTGCAGCCAAGGCGCAATCCGTCGTTGGTATTGACTGGCGGGGCTGGACGGTGTGGCGTTTTGGGAATCGCTGATCGAAGTGAAGAGTTGGTGTTGGGAGTGAAGTATAGTGACGGGTGAAGTTGGATCTGTGAGAAAGGGAAGTGGACAAAGTGAAAGCGTTCTGTGGTGTTGTTGAGCGTTGTACAGACGTTGTGTAAGTCCTGTAGGTTGGCTACTTGCCTGATTGAGCATCGTGATTTTGAGTTCCAGACAGAATTGTTGAGCCGTTGTTCTGACCGACTCCTGGCTGGAAAAAGGTGGCCGGAATCAAATTGCATGTCCCTTGAGCTATCTCTGAAGTTGACTTTGGAAGTCAGCTGTGTTCCCCTAGCACAGCAAAGTCAGGAAACGGTAAATCCAAGGCAAGTGTCCTGTTGCCCCTCGACCGCTGACCAGGAAAGCAGGAAGCAGCGGAAAAGAAGGCGTGAGGTGGCAGAAACTCCAGAGAAAATTGAAGGAATCCCTTTCCTGAAGAGAGCGGCGGTTGAACGTGTTTGGGTGGAGCAGAGGAATCTCCCACCACATATCCTTTCAGTGCCAGAAGTCCGTCACCTCCCCTTGGAAGTACAATCCTTCCTCGCTGCTCATTGGGCAGACTGTGAGCGCTCTTTTCAGGAAGCCGGAGACTTCATACGACAGGAACTGACAACGACTCTGCGGGAAAACAGAGTGGTGCGGGCGGCTGCTTCAGGAAAAGTGGACAAAGAGGGGGATTCTGATCGGTTTGGCAATAGAGAGGTGGAGGAGAATTCCAGCTCAGGGGAAGAGATCCCTTCAGATTGTGAAGTACAGGGGAGTTGTACGGAGGGTATTTCGATTGGGGAGTGAATGTCTGGGGGTTGTCTTTGCTATAGTGACGATATCGTGGTGTGGACAAGTGGAGCAAGGGTAGTGGTGATTGTCCAACTGTGTTTGATTGAGGGAACAGTCGTTGTGATTGTTGTGGTGAAAAACCTCTTGTAAAACTCTTTTGTCTCAAGGGGGTGGTGTCTCAAGGGGACCGTGACCTACTGGCCATATCATGGCGGTCACAAACAGGGTCCTTCAACAGATGCTTGAGCTCAAGAGATCACGTGACTCGACAATCACGCTTCTGATCGAGGTGATGCAACTGTGTGTTTTTGCCGTTTTCATGTGAAAAAATCGGTTTTTCCCCCAAAGGGCCTATAAATTCCGGCCGACCGTGCCAGCCACTCGTGTTTGCCGCTATCTCCCCCTCTCTTCCCGTTTGCTCCAAAACCGCTGTGCTTGCGCAGAGTGCCACGCAGGTCCTGCTGTTGAGGCGGACAACATTGAGCACGTGGCCGGTCGTCAAAGTGCGGTGCGTGAAGCTGCCCCCTGGGGGCACCTGCGGCCTACGAGCGTTTCCTTGACCAACCCTACCCCCCGCGCTTTTCAGCCGCCCTCCCATGACTATTGGAAATGACCACTGTGGAAACAATGCAAACAGGCGGGCGGCGGGAAGGTTTAAGAGAAGGGCGCGCGCGGAGTTGAGGCAGAGGCGGCCGGCGAGCTACGGTCAAGGGTGCGCAGGGGCGACTTGGCGATTTCGCGCTTCTCGTCTGCTCGCGATCAAGCACGCTTGGGCGGGAGAAGGTTTTTCAGTTCGATGAAGCGCGTTTGGAAATTTCGGTCGCCAGTCGCTCATGGCGGCTGCGGCGACGAGGTTTTGGCGGTCAGCGTGGGTCGGATACTGTAGCACTGAACTCGGAGGCCTTGTGGCCTGCTGGCGTCGACCCTAACGGCCATTCTGCATTGAGAACTATACATCCAGCGCGGGAAGACAGACAAATTATGGAGAGTGCAATGCGCGTATCGTAGAGGGTTGAGAACATGGTCCTGAGAGCTACACAAAGCAATGATATTTTGAATCGTTTGTAAATATGCGCATTAGAGCACTTGTTGCTTCTTCCGCACCAAATACAATAGACGCCGAGTGTACATGTGCAGCAAACTATTGTTGGCGGCACTGGATCGAAGAAAGAATAAATGCCATAATCGCAATACGCCATTATGAAAACATTTCCGAACCATCCAGATTAGCCGAAATCAGATCGTTTGAAGCCCCACTGGCTGAATTCTTGTGTCTCAGTTAGCACACCTGTCGATCTTCATTCTGCCGTGTCCTTGGACGCCAACACACCCCACACACACATATACACCAAGACAAACACGCGGAACGTCTTTGATGTTTCCCCTTGTACCGTTTGGGAAAGAAATGTGACTGATCCTCTAGCCCTAGTGGCAGTGCTTGCCATACACCGTCGAGGTACAGTTTGGCGGCAAGCAGCGTTATGAAAACTTGCTTGGTATGCATGAATTGCCATTGTGAACCATTCATCTCACAATGCAGCGCGATGCATCGTCACCCGTTGCGATGACTAGTTGTCACAGTAACAACCTATCATCCATTTGCACTTCCAATAGCAGCACTTGTTCGGGATTTGTTCTTTGGATCATGTCTCCTCAGCCTCTTTTCGGGCACATGTGCTGATCACATCAGCGAAATAACACTGAACTTCATGTACACGTTGTGCTTGAAAAATGTCTGAACAAATGATTGGCACCATATAGGCGATATCGGAATTTGCTTAAATGAATTCCACCTAATACTAGAACATTCACAATGCTGCCGATGGTTACCAGCAAGACTCACGTAGATCCCTGTTTGCGGACTATCACAGACATCTGCAGCCTCCAAATGTCGCATGAAGAATCCATATTTCATTGCCAGCTAAGCTCCTGAACATATGTTTACCAATATCGCGGAAATCAAATGTTTTGGTGATGGCTGTGTACATTTTTTTGTCTGCCTCTAAGAGAGAGGGAAGAGGAGGCTCGAGGGCAACGTCGAGGGGGCAAGGTCGAGGCAAGGTCGAGGCAGGGTTAGGGTCAGGAGCAAGAGCAAGAGCAAGAGCAAGAGCAAGAGCGAGAGCGAGAGCAAGAGCAAGAGCGAGAGCGAGAGCAAGAGCAAGAGCAAGAGCGAGAGCGAGAGCAAGAGCGAGAGCGAGGGCGAGGGCGAGAGCGAGAGCGAGAGCGAGAGCGAGAGCGAGAGCGAGAGCGAGAGCGAGAGCGAGAGCGAGAGCGAGAGCGAGAGCGAGAGCGAGAGCGAGAGCAGGGGCAGGGGCAGGGGCAGGGGCAGGGCCAGGGGCAGGGGCAGGGGCAGGGGCAGGGCGAGAGCGAGAGCGATGTCAAGATCAAGGGCGAGAGCAAGGACAAGAGCGAGGGCGCTGGCCAAAGAGGCCAAACGGGGCACCCGCTAGAGGGTGCCCTGGCCGAGGTTGGCGCTGCGACATGAAGATGCGGACGGGGATGGTGGGAGGGTTGTAGTCGCACCCTCGTGAGGAGTCCGCAAAGTGCGGTGGCGTCGCCCAAGGGCTAGGAACCTTGGGGGCGCCGGGCCCTCCTCACTAGGAGGAGGGGGCCAGGCATGGAGGTGGGATGCCTGGCTAGGTGAGTTTAGTATCCTAGTTTAAGATACTGTTGTACAGTGATTTATGGAGTGCAGCATTGTGCGCATGATATTATGCCTGTGTGGCTCAGCAACATAATCGAACAAAGGAACACCCTTGTGAAACATGTTGCACAGATCACACGATGATTCAAAAATAATGCTGTTCACAAGTGGATCCCGTTTCCAAAAAAAGTATCAAAGTTGTGAATTCCATCCCGTAGGGCACCGATTTCAGTTGACACGTCTCAAGAGGGAGGTGCACTGTAAGTGGAACCAGATGCGCATATTGATGGATCGTATGACGACAGTATTCGCACACTGGTCACAAGGGTAATCTGCATGCACGTCTAATTTTTGATAGATAAGATTTGTAGGCAGAACAGCGCAGCAAGATGTGCTGTATCAGATTTAGTCGGAATCCACCTAAAACTGCGCAGCATCATTTCGGTTCTTGGGATATTTACACCCTCGTTTGCACCACAGGCCCGCCATTAGAAACCTCTGGTTCAAGTTGCGCTCGGCACCGGGTGAAGCAATTGGAGATGCACACGTCTGCATTGCCTGCGCCGTGCTATGGAACCGCTCCCTATTTGGTCGTCTCCGTTTTCGGCGCAAACTTTGTCATTCCAGAATCGGGCCGTTCTCCCAGCCAAGCGGATTCCCAAGGGACCAACTCCACCGTGGTCGGCACGCATTACTTGCTCATGTGGTTGCAGTGGTTGCCATAGTACTCATTATTCTTGGCCTCGCGCCCTCTTTGCACGAAGGGCAGTGCTCAATCATCCTCGGCGACTTTCAACTGGACACAGTTGAGGTCGTGGGCTCCCCATTCCATGTCGCCATTGTCGCAATAAAGCAGCGCTGAAAGCGTGGCCACAACATGAGCATGAACACAATGCAAAAGCACGAATTAAGAGAACGATTTCGTCCATTTCCACCCCGTTTTACTCCGTGAACTTCCAGCAACTCGTAATTATTGGATTCCTGGCGATGCCTCTGCTCAGGAACCTCCCTTGACGACATGTGCACACTCTGCAACAACTTTTAGGGACAACTAGACTTTGCGGCACTGCAACTCTTGGAAAGTGACGAGCAATAATCGCTTCTGACGAAGGCAAAGTAGCCTTGGTATCATTTGCTTTCCCCCCTTTTGCAAGGAACCACACTGAAATTCCAGAAGAAATAGACTTTGCATGATGCACTCCATGGACATGGCGCCCAAACGGAATCAGAATGATGAAACACAGGGAGCTCATGGCTTTCACACAAGCTAGCCAGTTCACTTTTACATTCCAGTAAATTTGCATTTCCCAACCCTCGGCCAAGTCTGGGTGTGCACGCACTGCAACTGCTGTCAACTTGAAATAGCCATTGATTGCCAGGACGTTCCCAGCCGCAGCTGTTAGCAGCAGAGAAGCGCAGAGCAGCCAAAGCCCAACAGGAAGGCGACGAGCAGCGCCCTACCACAGCGATTTGTTCAAGGCCTGCACACTGCTGCCCATGCAATCATGTCCAGAATCGCAGCAACCTGAGGCAAGCTGCTGTGATCCGCCCCGCTTCCGTTCTTTTCCAGCGGCTGGCGCACATGGGCCCTGAAACGGAGCCAAGGATGCATCACCCGGCCCCTTGTCGACACGTTGTGCATTGTGGCGGAAGCAACACGGCGCTATCTGAGCAGGCATTGAAACAGTGTGTCAATGGACAAGTCTGCACCAGCGCCAGTGAAGCTTTCACATTCCAAAGGCTAATTCAGCAAAGGCATATAGTCAGTGGAACCAATGTCTTTGCCTTTCAAAGGGGATTTTAGCATTCGAATTCAGGGCAATGCCACCGGCGCCGCCTCTGTGACACTCTGCTGCCGGTACCCTCGCGCTGCGCCCAGAGGCCTTGCGCCAGGCGCCTACTAGAGGGCTCCTTCACTTGTCGAATTGCAACAGCAAGAATCTCACTTGGTCGTCTGAGTGGACTGCCAGAAGAGCGCCAGAAGACGTTGGAAGCGCTGCTGGAAGCACAGGGATGTGGGCAAGGTCCAAAAAGTGGAAAATCGTTATTGCGTGTCAACATGTGGTTCAATAGCGACACACTAGTGTCAGCAATAGTCAATGACCAAATGTGTGTTCATCCCTGCTTTGTAGGAACAAAGGCGGTCTAGCAATGGTGCCAACTTTCCCTTGCACGATTTGCTCAGGCAACGCATTGTTACACTGGATCTCCTGCGTGACACGGTCGTCGGATGTTCGTCAACCTAGCAACTGGCTTTGGAACACTGTTAGCCAACAAGCTCTTGCAATTTGTCTGCAAGCCTTCTATCAAAACAACTGTGTCTTGTTTTAGATATCTTCGATCCGCCTAACCATGCTCGCAAAACGCTTGGGACTCTCCGCCCACATTAGCCCAAAGCATTTAGAAAATATTGTCCAAACACTAGTAAAGAATAGGCCAGATGACACAGTCCTGACACGGTCTGCTCAAAATCCAACTGTGTGCTTTCGGCAAATGTGGTCCCAAAAGTACATAGTTAGTACACACATTGACACAGTTTCAACCGTGCATCCTAGGAAACTGTGTAGTCTCTTGCTTGGTGCAAGGCAAATCCAAGTGTAGCATAAGCCATAGAAAAGCAGGTTTGATGAGTCTGCTTTTCAGACAGCAAGTTACTTACAAAATGTGCAATCGAAACAAGGGCTACACGAAATGCTGGGCAGCTGCTCACATGCCTCATAACCAGGCACAAGATTTGGACCCCCGAATGCCAATCCAACAACAACAAACATAATAGGAAAATTATTGATAGGGAAAAATTTTAATAATAGGGTAAAAATTGGATAATAGGGAGATTAAAAACAACACAATAGGGAAACTAGCCTGGGGACCTGTTGCTTGCCAGTGGGAGAAAGAGCAGCACATAGTCATGCACTATAAATCAGTGTGACTGCACCTCTGAAACTACTTGCCTTGCATCCACATGCATCGAAACAACAAATTGCAGCTCTGATCCATTGGATCTAGCCAAATCTGCTTGTTGCAGTGAGGCTTCAGATTACCACCGACTGCCTGCATTCCCTTGGAAACAGCCGCTGTTCTTTGCCAACTGTGGCTTCGGTCTTGATGGGCTGGCCGATGATGGGGCTTCCAAACCAGAAGCTGCGAATCTTTTGGGTAACGGGGTGCCGGATCTGGTACACAAATAGATAATGCTCACCACACGGCTGGAGATGCAGATCATGGAGACACCACTTGGGACAATCGCATTATTGCCATTATCACTCACGGTATGTTCAACAATGAAGCCAAAGCACTGGCACACCATTCCTGCTGCATCACAAGCTCTGACTCGATCCCAATTCTAATGACCCAAAATGCTGTCCCAGGTGCATGGATATGTGTTTGGAACACTGTGAGGCTTATGCTGAGGCTATTGCTGTTGCTGTCGACCAGACATGGGCATCCAGGAATGCATAATACCATAACCCCATTCCTTGCTCCTACATTCTCGTTTCTTTGCAATCTTGAATCCCGGTCTCTTAGTGTCATCAACAGTCTCTAAATCAGATGAAAAGATTTTGTGCGTTATTGTTCCTGCTGTGCGAATGAAATGAAGATTTTATGGAATTTTACACTGCTGTGTTGAAAGGGCGGCACCTGCCCTGGAAGAAGCAAAGCAATGACAGGCATTTCTCTTCTGTGCGATTGCAACGCCCGCACCATTATACAGTGGCATGGTTTGCAACGGAGTTGGCCTCTTTGCTCTACAACTACAATCCCTTGGATGCAATGTGCCAAGCGCACTGAAAACGGCCTGTTTGGCCAAAACGATTTGCATCTTCTGCCAAGGGTTTTGGCAGGAGTTATCGCAGATTTCTGTGAATTGGACAGCTGTCTTATTGACTGTATTATTGGGTTTGCATGGTTACTGGCACCAAAATCACAAAATTGGACTCTCAAATCGATCGTTTAGTACATTAAACATTTAAGCTCTCCAATACAACCTCTTATGAGACTCCAAAATTGAATCATTGAGCTTTGCTCCTCGGAGAAAGGTCAGTGTCTTTACCCCGGGTTGTAGCAACAAAGGATTATGCCACTCCACCGATTCCCCCGACAAGGCTAATGTGCGACAACGGCAATCATCCCACTCTCCAAGCTGCGGCAAAGCAATCAGCAACCCGGAACCCGATCTCCTGCGAAATTTCGCGGACCGCCAACGCAGAACACGACCCATCGCCCTCCGCGGCGCAATGTCCCGAACACCGCACTGCCGCAAATCCCACAAATCCCTGCCTTGCGCCGCCCCGCACCTCCACCGGCCGCACCCCCTCCACCACGCTGCTCAGCCCCTCCCGCAGAAAGCAATTGAACGACTCGACGTGCGGCTGCACGACACGCCTGTACGCCGCCAGGACCTCGTCGTCCAGCACCTGCGCGGCGTTCATCGCTGCTCTGCGAGCGAGGGCGACCCAGGATGCCAAAGCCCAGCAGTCTCGGACAGCAGGGCCCAATGTACTGACAAAATGGCGTCCTGCTCCTTGTTTGGGTACGTTATAGGTTATAGACAAAAGCAGTAGACGCAACATATAGATGGGTGCACTAACGTGGAAAGTGCACAGGAAAAAGGGAGACTAATCCCACTTTGGGGTAGGGGGTGCCGCCTGAACAGTGACTTCAATGACTCACTGCAATTTTCCAGACGTTGTCATGGCACATGTACAGCGCCAATGAACTGCTGTATGTGTTGCTACGTAGTGCGCCAGGCGCTCATGTCACAGGTGGAACGGGCGTAGTAAACAGGGTTGAGATCACGTGGTTTGGTCCGTTTCCAATGCTGTCTACATTTCCAGTGGACGATTCCACCAATTGAGCAAGATGTGGACATGTAGTAAAATGGTGTGACACGTGCAATTTGCTTGTCACTATGTGCAGGCTAGTCGAGTTTCATCAAACGATGGGTATTCTTCGCTGTGATGTTCTTGGAAGTACTACCCTTGGGGAATCGCGAAGGCGGAGTCCTCGGCCGTCGCGAGGTATATCTCATTGACACTGTACAGCAATATAGTGCAAATGACAGCATTGACGGCGCAAGACGTTGAAGCCACTGACCAGGTAGCCGTCAGCGACACCGTTTGAAGCGCGCCAAAGCACGCACAAAAAGGATGGCCTGCAGCCGGAAATAACTCATAACTAAAAGGAAATAACTCATAACTAGTAACTAATAAAAGTTAAAACAAAGCTCTGAAAACCAAATGGGGAGGAAGCAGCATAACCATAGAATATTCTGATCTGGAAGTGTGGCATAGTTTTCAAGGTAGTTCCGAACGGCGATCGATGCCGAGCTCGACGCTGGCGGGCATTCAGTAGACGTTCGACGACCAAACCCAGATTGATGACGAAAAGTTGGGTAAGCTGAAGGTGGCAACAATCGCCACACAGGCAGCGTGGAGGGGCCCCCTCGTCAGATCCAACTCGCATGCTCCCCATGTCACCATATGGCGTTGTCCGGACCGACGGATGCTGCTGCTCTTGGTGGACGATTATGACATGACGACGTTGGTCCTGCGTTTCACCAGCACGGCCGCGCCAAGGACGCGCTTCGTTCAGCATCCAATAGACGAAATTTGCGGACTTGCCCGAGCCCTTGGCAATGAGTGCGTGCACTGGCAGCAAGTAAAAGAGCCATGAGGGAGAATGTGCGCCCGATGTTGCCGCGTTGGAAGAATGCTGAAATTAGAGCGACGTGTTTTTTGTTTGATGCTTGAGCTCAAGAGATCACGTGACTCGACAATCACGCTTCTGATCGAGGTGATGCAACTGTGTGTTTTTGCCGTTTTCATGTGAAAAAATCGGTTTTCCCCCCAAAGGGCCTATAAATTCCGGCCGACCGTGCCAGCCACTCGTGTTTGCCGCTATCTCCCCCTCTCTTCCCGTTTGCTCCAAAACCGTTGTGCTTGCGCAGAGTGCCACGCAGGTCCTGCTGTTGAGGCGGACAACATTGAGCACGTGGCCGGTCGTCAAAGTGCGGTGCGTGAAGCTGCCCCCTGGGGGCACCTGCGGCCTACGAGCGTTTCCTTGACCAACCCTACCCCCCGCGCTTTTCAGCCGCCCTCCCATGGCTATTGGAAATGACCACTGTGGAAACAATGCAAACAGGCGGGCGGCGGGAAGGTTTAAGAGAAGGGCGCGCGCGGAGTTGAGGCAGAGGTGGCCGGCGAGCTACGGTCAAGGGTGCGCAGGGGCGACTTGGCGATTTCGCGCTTCTCGTCTGCTCGCGATCAAGCACGCTTGGGCGGGAGAAGGTTTTTCAGTTCGATGAAGCGCGTTTGGAAATTTCGGTCGCCAGTCGCTCACGGCGGCTGCGGCGACGAGGTTTTGGCGGTCAGCGTGGGTCGGATACTGTAGCACTGAACTCGGAGGCCTTGTGGCCTGCTGGCGTCGACCCTAACGGCCATTCTGCATTGAGAACTGTACATCCAGCGCGGGAAGACAGACAAATTATGGAGAGCGCAATGCGCGTATCGTAGAGGGTTGAGAACATGGTCCTGAGAGCTACACAAAGCAATGATATTTTGAATCGTTTGTAAATATGCGCATTAGAGCACTTGTTGCTTCTTCCGCACCAAATACAATAGACGCCGAGTGTACATGTGCAGCAAACTATTGTTGGCGGCACTGGATCGAAGAAAGAATAAATGCCATAATCGCAATACGCCATTATGAAAACATTTCCGAACCATCCAGATTAGCCGAAATCAGATCGTTTGAAGCCCCACTGGCTGAATTCTTGTGTCTCAGTTAGCACACCTGTCGATCTTCATTCTGCCGTGTCCTTGGACGCCAACACACCCCACACACACATATACACCAGGACAAACACGCGGAACGTCTTTGATGTTTCCCCTTGTACCGTTTGGGAAAGAAATGTGACTGATCCTCTAGCCCTAGTGGCAGTGCTTGCCATACACCGTCGAGGTACAGTTTGGCGGCAAGCAGCGTTATGAAAACTTGCTTGGTATGCATGAATTGCCATTGTGAACCATTCATCTCACAATGCAGCGCGATGCATCGTCACCCGTTGCGATGACTAGTTGTCACAGTAACAACCTATCATCCATTTGCACTTCCAATAGCAGCACTTGTTCGGGATTTGTTCTTTGGATCATGTCTCCTCAGCCTCTTTTCGGGCACATGTGCTGATCACATCAGCGAAATAACACTGAACTTCATGTACACGTTGTGCTTGAAAAATGTCTGAACAAATGATTGGCACCATATAGGCGATATCGGAATTTGCTTAAATGAATTCCACCTAATACTAGAACATTCAGAATGCTGCCGATGGTTACCAGCAAGACTCACGTAGATCCCTGTTTGCGGACTATCACAGACATCTGCAGCCTCCAAATGTCGCATGAAGAATCCATATTTCATTGCCAGCTAAGCTCCTGAACATATGTTTACCAATATCGCGGAAATCAAATGTTTTGGTGATGGCTGTGTACATTTTTTTGTCTGCCTCTAAGAGAGAGGGAAGAGGAGGCTCGAGGGCAACGTCGAGGGGGCAAGGTCGAGGCAAGGTCGAGGCAGGGTTAGGGTCAGGAGCAAGAGCAAGAGCAAGAGCAAGAGCGAGAGCGAGAGCGAGAGCAAGAGCAAGAGCGAGAGCGAGAGCAAGAGCAAGAGCAAGAGCAAGAGCAAGAGCGAGAGCGAGAGCAAGAGCGAGAGCGAAGGCGAAGGCGAGGGCGAGAGCGAGAGCAGGGGCAGGGGCAGGGGCAGGGGCAGGGCGAGAGCGATGTCAAGATCAAGGGCGAGAGCAAGGACAAGAGCGAGGGCGCTGGCCAAAGAGGCCAAACGGGGCACCCGCTAGAGGGTGCCCTGGCCGAGGTTGGCGCTGCGACATGAAGATGCGGACGGGGATGGTGGGAGGGTTGTAGTCGCACCCTCGTGAGGAGTCCGCAAAGTGCGGTGGCGTCGCCCAAGGGCTAGGAACCTTGGGGGCGCCGGGCCCTCCTCACTAGGAGGAGGGGGCCAGGCATGGAGGTGGGATGCCTGGCTAGGTGAGTTTAGTATCCTAGTTTAAGATACTGTTGTACAGTGATTTATGGAGTGCAGCATTGTGCGCATGATATTATGCCTGTGTGGCTCAGCAACATAATCGAACAAAGGAACACCCTTGTGAAACATGTTGCACAGATCACACGATGATTCAAAAATAATGCTGTTCACAAGTGGATCCCGTTTCCAAAAAAAGTTTCAAAGTTGTGAATTCCATCCCGCAGGGCACCGATTTCAGTTGACACGTCTCAAGAGGGAGGTGCACTGTAAGTGGAACCAGATGCGCATATTGATGGATCGTATGACGACAGTATTCGCACACTGGTCACAAGGGTAATCTGCATGCACGTCTAATTTTTAATAGATAAGATTTGTAGGCAGAACAGCGCAGCAAGATGTGCTGTATCAGATTTAGTCGGAATCCACCTAAAACTGCGCAGCATCATTTCGGTTCTTGGGATATTTACACCCTCGTTTGCACCACAGGCCCGCCATTAGAAACCTCTGGTTCAAGTTGCGCTCGGCACCGGGTGAAGCAATTGGAGATGCACACGTCTGCATTGCCTGCGCCGTGCTATGGAACCGCTCCCTATTTGGTCGTCTCCGTTTTCGGCGCAAACTTTGTCATTCCAGAATCGGGCCGTTCTCCCAGCCAAGCGGATTCCCAAGGGACCAACTCCACCGTGGTCGGCACGCATTACTTGCTCATGTGGTTGCAGTGGTTGCCATAGTACTCATTATTCTTGGCCTCGCGCCCTCTTTGCACGAAGGGCAGTGCTCAATCATCCTCGGCGACTTTCAACTGGACACAGTTGAGGTCGTGGGCTCCCCATTCCATGTCGCCATTGTCGCAATAAAGCAGCGCTGAAAGCGTGGCCACAACATGAGCATGAACACAATGCAAAAGCACGAATTAAGAGAACGATTTCGTCCATTTCCACCCCGTTTTACTCCGTGAACTTCCAGCAACTCGTAATTATTGGATTCCTGGCGATGCCTCTGCTCAGGAACCTCCCTTGACGACATGTGCACACTCTGCAAGAACTTTTAGGGACAACTAGACTTTGCGGCACTGCAACTCTTGGAAAGTGACGAGCAATAATCGCTTCTGACGAAGGCAAAGTAGCCTTGGTATCATTTGTTTTCCCCCCTTTTGCAAGGAACCACACTGAAATTCCAGAAGAAATAGACTTTGCATGATGCACTCCATGGACATGGCGCCCAAACGGAATCAGAATGATGAAACACAGGGAGCTCATGGCTTTCACACAAGCTAGCCAGTTCACTTTTACATTCCAGTAAATTTGCATTTCCCAACCCTCGGCCAAGTCTGGGTGTGCACGCACTGCAACTGCTGTCAACTTGAAATAGCCATTGATTGCCAGGACGTTCCCAGCCGCAGCTGTTAGCGGCAGAGAAGCGCAGAGCAGCCAAAGCCCAACAGGAAGGCGACGAGCAGCGCCCCACCACAGCGATTTGCTCAAGGCCTGCACACTGCTGCCCACGCAATCATGTCCAGAATCGCAGCAACCTGAGGCAAGCTGCTGTGATGCGCCCCGCTTCCGTTCTTTTCCAGCGGCTGGCGCACATGGGCCCTGAAACGGAGCCAAGGATGCATCACCCGGCCCCTTGTCGACACGTTGTGCATTGTGGCGGAAGCAACACGGCGCTATCTGAGCAGGCATTGAAACAGTGTGTCAATGGACAAGTCTGCACCAGCGCCAGTGAAGCTTTCACATTCCAAAGGCTAATTCAGCAAAGGCATATAGCCAGTGGAACCAATGTCTTTGCCTTTCAAAGGGAATTTTAGCATTCGAATTCAGGGCAATGCCACCGGCGCCGCCTCTGTGACACTCTGTTGCCGGTACCCTCGCGCTGCGCCCAGAGGCCTTGCGCCAGGCGCCTACTAGAGGGCTCCTTCACTTGTCGAATTGCAACAGCAAGAATCTCACTTGGTCGTCTGAGTGGACTGCCAGAAGAGCGCCAGAAGACGTTGGAAGCGCTGCTGGAAGCACAGGGATGTGGGCAAGGTCCAAAAAGTGGAAAATCGTTATTGCGTGTCAACATGTGGTTCAATAGCGACACACTAGTGTCAGCAATAGTCAATGACCAAATGTGTGTCCATCCCTGCTTTGTAGGAACAAAGGCGGTCTAGCAATGGTGCCAACTTTCCCTTGCACGATTTGCTCAGGCAACGCATTGTTACACTGGATCTCCTGCGTGACACGGTCGTCGGATGTTCGTCAACCTAGCAACTGGCTTTGGAACACTGTTAGCCAACAAGCTCTTGCAATTTGTCTGCAAGCCTTCTATCAAAACAACTGTGTCTTGTTTTAGATATCTTCGATCCGCCTAACCATGCTCGCAAAACGCTTGGGACTCTCCGCCCACATTAGCCCAACGCATTTAGAAAATATTGTCCAAACACTAGTAAAGAATAGGCCAGATGACACAGTCCTGACACGGTCTGCTCAAAATCCAACTGTGTGCTTTCGGCAAATGTGGTCCCAAAACTACATAATTGGTACACACATTGACACAGTTTCAACCGTGCATCCTAGGAAACTGTGTAGTCTCTTGCTTGGTGCAAGGCAAATCCAAGTGTAGCATAAGCCATAGAAAAGCAGGTTTGATGAGTCTACTTTTCAGACAGCAAGTTACTTACAAAATGTGCAATCGAAACAAGGGCTACACGAAATGCTGGGCAGCTGCTCACATGCCTCATAACCAGGCACAAGATTTGGACCCCCGAATGCCAATCCAACAACAACAAACATAATAGGAAAATTATTGATAGGGAAAAATTTTAATAATAGGGTAAAAATTGGATGATAGGGAGATTAAAAACAACACAATAGGGAAACTAGCCTGGGGACCTGTTGCTTGCCAGTGGGAGAAAGAGCAGCACATAGCCATGCACTATAAATCAGTGTGACTGCACCTCTGAAACTACTTGCCTTGCATCCACATGCATCGAAACAACAAATTGCAGCTCTGATCCATTGGATCTAGCCAAATCTGCTTGTTGCAGTGAGGCTTCAGATTACCACCGACTGCCTGCATTCCCTTGGAAACAGCCGCTGTTCTTTGCCAACTGTGGCTTCGGTCTTGATGGGCTGGCCGATGATGGGGCTTCCAAACCAGAAGCTGCGAATCTTTTGGGTAACGGGGTGCCGGATCTGGTACACAAATAGATAATGCTCACCACACGGCTGGAGATGCAGATCATGGAGACACCACTTGGGACAATCGCATTATTGCCATTATCACTCACGGTATGTTCAACAATGAAGCCAAAGCACTGGCACACCATTCCTGCTGCATCACAAGCTCTGACTCGATCCCAATTCTAATGACCCAAAATGCTGTCCCAGGTGCATGGATATGTGTTTGGAACACTGTGAGGCTTATGCTGAGGCTATTGCTGTTGCTGTCGACCAGACATGGGCATCCAGGAATGCATAATACCATATCCCCATTCCTTGCTCCTACATTCTCGTTTCTTTGCAATCTTGAATCCCGGTCTCTTAGTGTCATCAACAGTCTCTAAATCAGATGAAAAGATTTTGTGCGTTATTGTTCCTGCTGTGCGAATGAAATGAAGATTTTATGGAATTTTACACCGCTGTGTTGAAAGGGCGGCACCTGCCCTGGAAGAAGCAAAGCAATGACAGGCATTTCTCTTCTGTGCGATTGCAACGCCCGCACCATTATACAGTGGCATGGTTTGCAACGGAGTCGGCCTCTTTGCTCTACAACTACAATCCCTTGGATGCAATGTGCCAAGCGCACTGAAAACGGCCTGTTTGGCCAAAACGATTTGCATCTTCTGCCAAGGGTTTTGGCAGGAGTTATCGCAGATTTCTGTGAATTGGACAGCTGTCTTATTGACTGTATTATTGGGTTTGCATGGTTACTGGCACCAAAATCACAAAATTGGACTCTCAAATCGATCGTTTAGTACATTAAACATTTAAGCTCTCCAATACAACCTCTTATGAGACTCCAAAATTGAATCATTGAGCTTTGCTCCTCGGAGAAAGGTCAGTGTCTTTACCCCGGGTTGTAGCAACAAAGGATTATGCCACTCCACCGATTCCCCCGACAAGGCTAATGTGCGACAACGGCAATCATCCCACTCTCCAAGCTGCGGCAAAGCAATCAGCAACCCGGAACCCGATCTCCTGCGAAATTTCGCGGACCGCCAACGCAGAACACGACCCATCGCCCTCCGCGGCGCAATGTCCCGAACACCGCACTGCCGCAAATCCCACAAATCCCTGCCTTGCGCCGCCCCGCACCTCCACCGGCCGCACCCCCTCCACCACGCTGCTCAGCCCCTCCCGCAGAAAGCAATTGAACGACTCGACGTGCGGCTGCACGAGACGCCTGTACGCCGCCAGGACCTCGTCGTCCAGCACCTGCGCGGCGTTCATCGCTGCTCTGCGAGCGAGGGCGACCCAGGATGCCAAAGCCCAGCAGTCTCGGACAGCAGGGCCCAATGTACTGACAAAATGGCGTCCTGCTCCTTGTTTGGGTACGTTATAGGTTATAGACAAAAGCAGTAGACGCAACATATAGATGGGTGCACTAACGTGGAAAGTGCACAGGAAAAAGGGAGACTAATCCCACTTTGGGGTAGGGGGTGCCGCCTGAACAGTGACTTCAATGACTCACTGCAATTTTCCAGACGTTGTCATGGCACATGTACAGCGCCAATGAACTGCTGTATGTGTTGCTACGTAGTGCGCCAGGCGCTCATGTCACAGGTGGAACGGGCGTAGTAAACAGGGTTGAGATCACGTGGTTTGGTCCGTTTCCAATGCTGTCTACATTTCCAGTGGACGATTCCACCAATTGAGCAAGATGTGGACATGTAGTAAAATGGTGTGACACGTGCAATTTGCTTGTCACTATGTGCAGGCTAGTCGAGTTTCATCAAACGATGGGTATTCTTCGCTGTGATGTTCTTGGAAGTACTACCCTTGGGGAATCGCGAAGGCGGAGTCCTCGGCCGTCGCGAGGTATATCTCATTGACACTGTACAGCAATATAGTGCAAATGACAGCATTGACGGCGCAAGACGTTGAAGCCACTGACCAGGTAGCCGTCAGCGACACCGTTTGAAGCGCGCCAAAGCACGCACAAAAAGGATGGCCTGCAGCCGGAAATAACTCATAACTAAAAGGAAATAACTCATAACTAGTAACTAATAAAAGTTAAAACAAAGCTCTGAAAACCAAATGGGGAGGAAGCAGCATAACCAAAGAATATTCTGATCTGGAAGTGTGGCATAGTTTTCAACGTAGTTCCGAACGGCGATCGATGCCGAGCTCGACGCTGGCGGGCATTCCGTAGACGTTCGACGACCAAACCCAGATTGATGACGAAAAGTTGGGTAAGCTGAAGGTGGCAACAATCGCCACACAGGCAGCGTGGAGGGGCCCCCTCGTCAGATCCAACTCGCATGCTCCCCATGTCACCATATGGCGTTGTCCGGACCGACGGATGCTGCTGCTCTTGGTGGACGATTATGACATGACGACGTTGGTCCTGCGTTTCACCAGCACGGCCGCGCCAAGGACGCGCTTCGTTCAGCATCCAATAGACGAAATTTGCGGACTTGCCCGAGCCCTTGGCAATGAGTGCGTGCACTGGCAGCAAGTAAAAGAGCCATGAGGGAGAATGTGCGCCCGATGTTGCCGCGTTGGAAGAATGCTGAAATTAGAGCGACGTGTTTTTTGTTTGATGCTTGAGCTCAAGAGATCACGTGACTCGACAATCACGCTTCTGATCGAGGTGATGCAACTGTGTGTTTTTGCCGTTTTCATGTGAAAAAATCGGTTTTCCCCCCAAAGGGCCTATAAATTCCGGCCGACCGTGCCAGCCACTCGTGTTTGCCGCTATCTCCCCCTCTCTTCCCGTTTGCTCCAAAACCGTTGTGCTTGCGCAGAGTGCCACGCAGGTCCTGCTGTTGAGGCGGACAACATTGAGCACGTGGCCGGTCGTCAAAGTGCGGTGCGTGAAGCTGCCCCCTGGGGGCACCTGCGGCCTACGAGCGTTTCCTTGACCAACCCTACCCCCGCGCTTTTCAGCCGCCCTCCCATGGCTATTGGAAATGACCACTGTGGAAACAATGCAAACAGGCGGGCGGCGGGAAGGTTTAAGAGAAGGGCGCGCGCGGAGTTGAGGCAGAGGTGGCCGGCGAGCTACGGTCAAGGGTGCGCAGGGGCGACTTGGCGATTTCGCGCTTCTCGTCTGCTCGCGATCAAGCACGCTTGGGCGGGAGAAGGTTTTTCAGTTCGATGAAGCGCGTTTGGAAATTTCGGTCGCCAGTCGCTCACGGCGGCTGCGGCGACGAGGTTTTGGCGGTCAGCGTGGGTCGGATACTGTAGCACTGAACTCGGAGGCCTTGTGGCCTGCTGGCGTCGACCCTAACGGCCATTCTGCATTGAGAACTGTACATCCAGCGCGGGAAGACAGACAAATTATGGAGAGCGCAATGCGCGTATCGTAGAGGGTTGAGAACATGGTCCTGAGAGCTACACAAAGCAATGATATTTTGAATCGTTTGTAAATATGCGCATTAGAGCACTTGTTGCTTCTTCCGCACCAAATACAATAGACGCCGAGTGTACATGTGCAGCAAACTATTGTTGGCGGCACTGGATCGAAGAAAGAATAAATGCCATAATCGCAATACGCCATTATGAAAACATTTCCGAACCATCCAGATTAGCCGAAATCAGATCGTTTGAAGCCCCACTGGCTGAATTCTTGTGTCTCAGTTAGCACACCTGTCGATCTTCATTCTGCCGTGTCCTTGGACGCCAACACACCCCACACACACATATACACCAAGACAAACACGCGGAACGTCTTTGATGTTTTCCCTTGTACCGTTTGGGAAAGAAATGTGACTGATCCTCTAGCCCTAGTGGCAGTGCTTGCCATACACCGTCGAGGTACAGTTTGGCGGCAAGCAGCGTTATGAAAACTTGCTTGGTATGCATGAATTGCCATTGTGAACCATTCATCTCACAATGCAGCGCGATGCATCGTCACCCGTTGCGATGACTAATTGTCACGGTAACAACCTATCATCCATTTGCACTTCCAATGGCAGCACTTGTTCGGGATTTGTTCTTTGGATCATGTCTCCTCAGCCTCTTTTCGGGCACATGTGCTGATCACATCAGCGAAATAACACTGAACTTCATGTACACGTTGTGCTTGAAAAATGTCTGAACAAATGATTGGCACCATATAGGCGATATCGGAATTTGCTTAAATGAATTCCACCTAATACTAGAACATTCAGAATGCTGCCGATGGTTACCAGCAAGACTCACGTAGATCCCTGTTTGCGGACTATCACAGACATCTGCAGCCTCCAAATGTCGCATGAACAATCCATATTTCATTGCCAGCTAAGCTCCTGAACATATGTTTACCAATATCGCGGAAATCAAATGTTTTGGTGATGGCTGTGTACATTTTTTTGTCTGCCTCTAAGAGAGAGGGAAGAGGAGGCTCGAGGGCAACGTCGAGGGGGCAAGGTCGAGGCAAGGTCGAGGCAGGGTTAGGGTCAGGAGCAAGAGCA